>OY804575.1:168480162-168736306 GCA_963680875.1 Bathymodiolus brooksi
AATGTGATATCTCTGTGACAGTGATCACAGTAGTATACCCTCACTAGTTACTGTGATATCTCTGTGACAGTGATAACAGTAGTATGCCCTCACTAGTTACTGTGATATCTCTGTGACAGTGATGACAGTAGTATACCCTCACTAGTTAATATGATATCTCTGTGACAGTGATAACAGTAGTATACCCTCACTAGTTACTTTGATATCTCTGTGACAGTGATAACAGTAGTATACCCTCACTAGTTACTGTGATATCTCTGTAACAGTGATGACAGTAGTATACCCTCACTAGTTAATGTGATATCTCTGTGACAGTGATCACAGTAGTATACCCTCACTAGTTACTGTGATATCTCTGTGACAGTGATAACAGTAGTATGCCCTCACTAGTTACTGTGATATCTCTGTGACAGTGATGACAGTAGTATACCCTCACTAGTTAATATGATATCTCTGTGACAGTGATAACAGTAGAATACCCTCACTAGTTAATGTGATATCTCTGAGACAGTGATAACAGTAGTATACCCTCACTAGTTAATGTGATATCTCTGAGACAGTGATAACAGTAGTATGCCCTCACTAGTTAATGTGATATCTCAGTGACAGTGATAACAGTAGTATACCCTCACTAGTTAATGTGATATCTCTGTGACATTGATGACAGTAGAATACCCTCACTAGTTAATATGCTATCTCTGTGACAGTGATACCAGTAGTATGCCCTCACTAGTTAATGTGATATCTCTGAGACAGTGATAACAGTAGTATACCCTCACTAGTTACTGTGATATTTCTGTGACAGCGATAACAGTAGTATACCCTCACTAGTTAAATGTGATATCTCTTTGACAGTGATAACAGTAGTATACCATCACTAGTTAATGTGATATCTCTGTGACAGTGATGACAGTAGAATACCCTCACTAGTTAATATGATATCTCTGTGACAGTGATAACAGTAGTATACCCTCACTAGTTACTGTGATATCTCTGTGACAGTGATAACAGTAGTATACCCTCACTAGTTACTGTGATATCTCTGTGACAGTGATCACAGTAGTATACCCTCACTAGTTACTGTGATATCTCTGTGACAGTGATAACAGTAGTATACCCTCACTAGTTAATATGATATCTCTGTGACAATGATAACAGTAGTATACCCTCACTAGTTACTGTGATATCTCTGTGACAGTGATAAAAGTAGTATACCCTGACTAGTTAATGTGATATCTCTGTGACAGTGATAACAGTAGTATTCCCTCACTAGTTACTGTGATATCTCTGTGACAGTGATGACAGTAGAATACCCTCACTAGTTACTGTGATATCTCTGTGACAATGATAACAGTAGTATACCCTCACTAGTTAATGTGATATCTCTGTGACAGTGATAACAGTAGTATACCCTCACTAGTTAATGTGATATCTCTTTGACAGTGATAACAGTAGTATACCCTCACTAGTTACTGTGATATCTCTGTGACAGTGATAACAGTAGTATACCCTCACTAGTTAATGTGATATCTCTGTGACAGTGATAAAAGTAGTATACCCTCACTAGTTAATATGATATCTCTGTGACAGTGATAACAGTAGTATGCCCTCACTAGTTACTGTGATATCTCTGTGACAGTGATGACAGTAGAATACCCTCACTAGTTACTGTGATATCTCTGTGACAGTGATAACAGTAGTATTCCCTCACTAGTTACTGTGATATCTCTGTGACAGTGATAACAGTAGTATTCCCTCACTAGTTACTGTGATATCTCTGTGACAGTGATGACAGTAGAATACCCTCACTAGTTACTGTGATATCTCTGTGACAGTGATAACAGTAGTATACCCTCACTAGTTAATGTGATATCTCTGTGACAGTGATAACAGTAGTATACCCTCACTAGTTACTGTGATATCTCTGTGGCAGTGATACCAGTAGTATGCCCTCACTAGTTACTGTAATATCTCTGTGACAGTGATAACAGTAGTATACCCTCACTAGTTAATGTGATATCTCTGTAACAGTGATCACAGTAGTATACCCTCACTAGTTACTGTGATATCTCTGTGACAGTGATACCAGTAGTATACCCTCACTAGTTAATGTGATATCTCTGAGACAGTGATCACAGTAGAATACCCTCACTAGTTAATGTGATATCTCTGTGACAGTGATCACAGTAGTATACCCTCACTAGTTACTGTGATATCTCTGTGACAGTGATAACAGTAGTATACCCTCACTAGTTAATGTGATATCTCTGTGACAGTGATGACAGTAGAATACCCTCACTAGTTAATATGATATCTCTGTGACAGTGATAACAGTAGTATACCCTCACTAGTTAATGTGATATCTCTGTGACAGTGATGACAGTAGTATACCCTCACTAGTTAATGTGATATCTCTGTGACAATGATAACAGTAGTATGCCCTCACTAGTTACTGTGATATCTCTGTGACAGTGATAACAGTAGTATACCCTCACTAGTTACTGTAATATCTCTGTAACAGTGATGACAGTAGTATACCCTCACTAGTTAATGTGATATCTCTGTGACAGTGATCACAGTAGTATACCCTCACTAGTTACTGTGATATCTCTGTGACAGTGATAACAGTAGTATGCCCTCACTAGTTACTGTGATATCTCTGTGACAGTGATGACAGTAGTATACCCTCACTAGTTAATATGATATCTCTGTGACAGTGATAACAGTAGTATACCCTCACTAGTTACTGTGATATCTCTGTGACAGTGATAACAGTAGTATACCCTCACTAGTTACTGTGATATCTCTGTAACAGTGATGACAGTAGTATACCCTCACTAGTTAATGTGATATCTCTGTGACAGTGATCACAGTAGTATACCCTCACTAGTTACTGTGATATCTCTCTGACAGTGATAACAGTAGTATGCCCTCACTAGTTACTGTGATATCTCTGTGACAGTGATGACAGTAGTATACCCTCACTAGTTAATATGATATCTCTGTGACAGTGATAACAGTAGTATACCCTCACTAGTTAATGTGATATCTATGTGACAGTGATGACAGTAGAATACCCTCACTAGTTACTGTGATATCTCTGTGACAGTGATAACAGTAGTATACCCTCACTAGTTACTGTGATATCTCTGTGACAGTAATAACAGTAGTATACCCTCACTAGTTACTGTGATATCTCTGTGACAGTGATGACAGTAGTATACCCTCACTAGTTAATGTGATATCTCTGAGACAGTGATCACAGTAGTATTCCCTCACTAGTTACTGTGATATCTCTGTGGCAGTGATAACAGTAGTATGCCCTCACTAGTTACTGTAATATCTCTGTGACAGTGATACCAGTAGTATACCCTCACTAGTTAATGTGATATCTCTGAGACAGTGATCACAGTAGTATACCCTCACTAGTTACTGTGATATCTCTGTGACAGTGATAACAGTAGTATACCCTCACTAGTTAATGTGATATCTCTGTGACAGTGATAACAGTAGTATACCCTCACTAGTTAATGTGATATCTCAGTGACAGTAATAACAGTAGTATACCCTCACTAGTTAATGTGATATCTCTGTGACATTGATGACAGTAGAATACCCTCACTAGTTAATGTGATATCTCTGAGACAGTGATAACAGTAGTATACCCTCACTAGTTAATGTAATATCTCTGAGACAGTGATAACAGTAGTATACCCTCACTAGTTAATGTGATATCTCTGTGACAGTGATAACAGTAGTATACCCTCACTAGTTAATGTGATATCTCTGTGACAGTGATAACAGTAGTATACCCTCACTAGTTACTGTGATATTTCTGTGACAGCGATAACAGTAGTATACCCTCACTAGTTACTGTGATATCTCTGTGACAGTGATAACAGTAGTATGCCCTCACTAGTTAATGTGATATCTCAGTGACAGTGATAACAGTAGAATACCCTCACTAGTTAATGTGATATCTCTGTGACATTGATGACAGTAGAATACCCTCACTAGTTAATATGCTATCTCTGTGACAGTGATACCAGTAGTATGCCCTCACTAGTTAATGTGATATCTCTGAGACAGTGATAACAGTAGTATACCCTCACTAGTTACTGTGATATTTCTGTGACAGCGATAACAGTAGTATACCCTCACTAGTTAATGTGATATCTCTTTTACAGTGATAACAGTAGTATACCATCACTAGTTAATGTGATATCTCTGTGACAGTGATGACAGTAGAATACCCTCACTAGTTAATGTGATATCTCTGTGACAGTGATCACAGTAGTATACCCTCACTAGTTACTGTGATATCTCTGTGACAGTGATAACAGTAGTATACCCTCACTAGTTACTGTGATATCTCTGTGACAGTGATCACAGTAGTATACCCTCACTAGTTACTGTGATATCTCTGTAACAGTGATCACAGTAGTATACCCTCACTAGTTACTGTGATATCTCTGTGACAGTGATACCAGTAGTATACCCTCACTAGTTAATGTGATATCTCTGAGACAGTGATCACAGTAGAATACCCTCACTAGTTAATGTGATATCTCTGTGACAGTGATCACAGTAGTATACCCTCACTAGTTACTGTGATATCTCTGTGACAGTGAAAACAGTAGTATACCCTCACTAGTTAATGTGATATCTCTGTGACAGTGATGACAGTAGAATACCCTCACTAGTTAATATGATATTTCTGTGACAGTGATAACAGTAGTATACCCTCACTAGTTAATGTGATATCTCTGTGACAGTGATAACAGTAGTATACCCTCACTAGTTAATGTGATATCTCTGTGACAATGATAACAGTAGTATGCCCTCACTAGTTACTGTGATATCTCTGTGACAGTGATAACAGTAGTATACCCTCACTAGTTACTGTAATATCTCTGTAACAGTGATGACAGTAGTATACCCTCACTAGTTAATGTGATATCTCTGTGACAGTGATCACAGTAGTATACCCTCACTAGTTACTGTGATATCTCTGTGACAGTGATAACAGTAGTATGCCCTCACTAGTTAATGTGATATCTCAGTGACAGTGATAACAGTAGAATACCCTCACTAGTTAATGTGATATCTCTGTGACATTGATGACAGTAGAATACCCTCACTAGTTAATATGCTATCTCTGTGACAGTGATACCAGTAGTATGCCCTCACTAGTTAATGTGATATCTCTGAGACAGTGATAACAGTAGTATACCCTCACTAGTTACTGTGATATTTCTGTGACAGCGATAACAGTAGTATACCCTCACTAGTTAATGTGATATCTCTTTTACAGTGATAACAGTAGTATACCATCACTAGTTAATGTGATATCTCTGTGACAGTGATGACAGTAGAATACCCTCACTAGTTAATGTGATATCTCTGTGACAGTGATCACAGTAGTATACCCTCACTAGTTACTGTGATATCTCTGTGACAGTGATAACAGTAGTATACCCTCACTAGTTACTGTGATATCTCTGTGACAGTGATCACAGTAGTATACCCTCACTAGTTACTGTGATATCTCTGTAACAGTGATCACAGTAGTATACCCTCACTAGTTACTGTGATATCTCTGTGACAGTGATACCAGTAGTATACCCTCACTAGTTAATGTGATATCTCTGAGACAGTGATCACAGTAGAATACCCTCACTAGTTAATGTGATATCTCTGTGACAGTGATCACAGTAGTATACCCTCACTAGTTACTGTGATATCTCTGTGACAGTGAAAACAGTAGTATACCCTCACTAGTTAATGTGATATCTCTGTGACAGTGATGACAGTAGAATACCCTCACTAGTTAATATGATATTTCTGTGACAGTGATAACAGTAGTATACCCTCACTAGTTAATGTGATATCTCTGTGACAGTGATAACAGTAGTATACCCTCACTAGTTAATGTGATATCTCTGTGACAATGATAACAGTAGTATGCCCTCACTAGTTACTGTGATATCTCTGTGACAGTGATAACAGTAGTATACCCTCACTAGTTACTGTAATATCTCTGTAACAGTGATGACAGTAGTATACCCTCACTAGTTAATGTGATATCTCTGTGACAGTGATCACAGTAGTATACCCTCACTAGTTACTGTGATATCTCTGTGACAGTGATAACAGTAGTATGCCCTCACTAGTTACTGTGATATCTCTGTGACAGTGATGACAGTAGTATACCCTCACTAGTTAATATGATATCTCTGTGACAGTGATAACAGTAGTATACCCTCACTAGTTACTGTGATATCTCTGTGACAGTGATAACAGTAGTATACCCTCACTAGTTACTGTGATATCTCTGTAACAGTGATGACAGTAGTATACCCTCACTAGTTAATGTGATATCTCTGTGACAGTGATCACAGTAGTATACCCTCACTAGTTACTGTGATATCTCTGTGACAGTGATAACAGTAGTATGCCCTCACTAGTTACTGTGCTATCTCTGTGACAGTGATGACAGTAGTATACCCTCACTAGTTAATATGATATCTCTGTGACAGTGATAACAGTAGTATACCCTCACTAGTTAATGTGATATCTCTGTGACAGTGATGACAGTAGAATACCCTCACTAGTTACTGTGATATCTCTGTGACAGTGATAACAGTAGTATACCCTCACTAGTTACTGTGATATCTCTGTGACAGTAATAACAGTAGTATACCCTCACTAGTTACTGTGATATCTCTGTGACAGTGATAACAGTAGTATACCCTCACTAGTTAATATGATATCTCTGTGACAGTGATAACAGTAGTATACCCTCACTAGTTAATGTGATATCTCTGTGACAGTGATAACAGTAGTATACCCTCACTAGTTACTGTGATATCTCTGTGGCAGTGATAACAGTAGTATGCCCTCACTAGTTACTGTGATATCTCTGTGACAGTATTAACAGTAGCATACCCTCACTAGTTACTGTGATATCTCTGTAACAGTGATGACAGTAGTATACCCTCACTAGTTACTGTGATATCTCTGTGACAGTGATAACAGTAGTATACCCTCACTAGTTACTGTGATATCTCTGTGACAGTGATCACAGTAGTATACCCTCACTAGTTACTGTGATATCTCTGTGACAGTGATAACAGTAGTATACCCTCACTAGTTAATATGATATCTCTGTGACAATGATAACAGTAGTATACCCTCACTAGTTACTGTGATATCTCTGTGACAGTGATAAAAGTAGTATACCCTGACTAGTTAATGTGATATCTCTGTGACAGTGATAACAGTAGTATTCCCTCACTAGTTACTGTGATATCTCTGTGACAGTGATGACAGTAGAATACCCTCACTAGTTACTGTGATATCTCTGTGACAATGATAACAGTAGTATACCCTCACTAGTTAATGTGATATCTCTGTGACAGTGATAACAGTAGTATACCCTCACTAGTTAATGTGATATCTCTTTGACAGTGATAACAGTAGTATACCCTCACTAGTTACTGTGATATCTCTGTGACAGTGATAACAGTAGTATACCCTCACTAGTTAATGTGATATCTCTGTGACAGTGATAAAAGTAGTATACCCTCACTAGTTAATATGATATCTCTGTGACAGTGATAACAGTAGTATGCCCTCACTAGTTACTGTGATATCTCTGTGACAGTGATGACAGTAGAATACCCTCACTAGTTACTGTGATATCTCTGTGACAGTGATAACAGTAGTATTCCCTCACTAGTTACTGTGATATCTCTGTGACAGTGATAACAGTAGTATTCCCTCACTAGTTACTGTGATATCTCTGTGACAGTGATGACAGTAGAATACCCTCACTAGTTACTGTGATATCTCTGTGACAGTGATAACAGTAGTATACCCTCACTAGTTAATGTGATATCTCTGTGACAGTGATAACAGTAGTATACCCTCACTAGTTACTGTGATATCTCTGTGGCAGTGATACCAGTAGTATGCCCTCACTAGTTACTGTAATATCTCTGTGACAGTGATAACAGTAGTATACCCTCACTAGTTAATGTGATATCTCTGTAACAGTGATCACAGTAGTATACCCTCACTAGTTACTGTGATATCTCTGTGACAGTGATACCAGTAGTATACCCTCACTAGTTAATGTGATATCTCTGAGACAGTGATCACAGTAGAATACCCTCACTAGTTAATGTGATATCTCTGTGACAGTGATCACAGTAGTATACCCTCACTAGTTACTGTGATATCTCTGTGACAGTGATAACAGTAGTATACCCTCACTAGTTAATGTGATATCTCTGTGACAGTGATGACAGTAGAATACCCTCACTAGTTAATATGATATCTCTGTGACAGTGATAACAGTAGTATACCCTCACTAGTTAATGTGATATCTCTGTGACAGTGATGACAGTAGTATACCCTCACTAGTTAATGTGATATCTCTGTGACAATGATAACAGTAGTATGCCCTCACTAGTTACTGTGATATCTCTGTGACAGTGATAACAGTAGTATACCCTCACTAGTTACTGTAATATCTCTGTAACAGTGATGACAGTAGTATACCCTCACTAGTTAATGTGATATCTCTGTGACAGTGATCACAGTAGTATACCCTCACTAGTTACTGTGATATCTCTGTGACAGTGATAACAGTAGTATGCCCTCACTAGTTACTGTGATATCTCTGTGACAGTGATGACAGTAGTATACCCTCACTAGTTAATATGATATCTCTGTGACAGTGATAACAGTAGTATACCCTCACTAGTTACTGTGATATCTCTGTGACAGTGATAACAGTAGTATACCCTCACTAGTTACTGTGATATCTCTGTAACAGTGATGACAGTAGTATACCCTCACTAGTTAATGTGATATCTCTGTGACAGTGATCACAGTAGTATACCCTCACTAGTTACTGTGATATCTCTCTGACAGTGATAACAGTAGTATGCCCTCACTAGTTACTGTGATATCTCTGTGACAGTGATGACAGTAGTATACCCTCACTAGTTAATATGATATCTCTGTGACAGTGATAACAGTAGTATACCCTCACTAGTTAATGTGATATCTCTGTGACAGTGATGACAGTAGAATACCCTCACTAGTTACTGTGATATCTCTGTGACAGTGATAACAGTAGTATACCCTCACTAGTTACTGTGATATCTCTGTGACAGTAATAACAGTAGTATACCCTCACTAGTTACTGTGATATCTCTGTGACAGTGATGACAGTAGTATACCCTCACTAGTTAATGTGATATCTCTGAGACAGTGATCACAGTAGTATTCCCTCACTAGTTACTGTGATATCTCTGTGGCAGTGATAACAGTAGTATGCCCTCACTAGTTACTGTAATATCTCTGTGACAGTGATACCAGTAGTATACCCTCACTAGTTAATGTGATATCTCTGAGACAGTGATCACAGTAGTATACCCTCACTAGTTACTGTGATATCTCTGTGACAGTGATAACAGTAGTATACCCTCACTAGTTAATGTGATATCTCTGTGACAGTGATAACAGTAGTATACCCTCACTAGTTAATGTGATATCTCAGTGACAGTAATAACAGTAGTATACCCTCACTAGTTAATGTGATATCTCTGTGACATTGATGACAGTAGAATACCCTCACTAGTTAATGTGATATCTCTGAGACAGTGATAACAGTAGTATACCCTCACTAGTTAATGTAATATCTCTGAGACAGTGATAACAGTAGTATACCCTCACTAGTTAATGTGATATCTCTGTGACAGTGATAACAGTAGTATACCCTCACTAGTTAATGTGATATCTCTGTGACAGTGATAACAGTAGTATACCCTCACTAGTTACTGTGATATTTCTGTGACAGTGATAACAGTAGTATACCCTCACTAGTTACTGTGATATCTCTGTGACAGTGATAACAGTAGTATGCCCTCACTAGTTAATGTGATATCTCAGTGACAGTGATAACAGTAGAATACCCTCACTAGTTAATGTGATATCTCTGTGACATTGATGACAGTAGAATACCCTCACTAGTTAATATGCTATCTCTGTGACAGTGATACCAGTAGTATGCCCTCACTAGTTAATGTGATATCTCTGAGACAGTGATAACAGTAGTATACCCTCACTAGTTACTGTGATATTTCTGTGACAGCGATAACAGTAGTATACCCTCACTAGTTAATGTGATATCTCTTTTACAGTGATAACAGTAGTATACCATCACTAGTTAATGTGATATCTCTGTGACAGTGATGACAGTAGAATACCCTCACTAGTTAATGTGATATCTCTGTGACAGTGATCACAGTAGTATACCCTCACTAGTTACTGTGATATCTCTGTGACAGTGATAACAGTAGTATACCCTCACTAGTTACTGTGATATCTCTGTGACAGTGATCACAGTAGTATACCCTCACTAGTTACTGTGATATCTCTGTAACAGTGATCACAGTAGTATACCCTCACTAGTTACTGTGATATCTCTGTGACAGTGATACCAGTAGTATACCCTCACTAGTTAATGTGATATCTCTGAGACAGTGATCACAGTAGAATACCCTCACTAGTTAATGTGATATCTCTGTGACAGTGATCACAGTAGTATACCCTCACTAGTTACTGTGATATCTCTGTGACAGTGAAAACAGTAGTATACCCTCACTAGTTAATGTGATATCTCTGTGACAGTGATGACAGTAGAATACCCTCACTAGTTAATATGATATTTCTGTGACAGTGATAACAGTAGTATACCCTCACTAGTTAATGTGATATCTCTGTGACAGTGATAACAGTAGTATACCCTCACTAGTTAATGTGATATCTCTGTGACAATGATAACAGTAGTATGCCCTCACTAGTTACTGTGATATCTCTGTGACAGTGATAACAGTAGTATACCCTCACTAGTTACTGTAATATCTCTGTAACAGTGATGACAGTAGTATACCCTCACTAGTTAATGTGATATCTCTGTGACAGTGATCACAGTAGTATACCCTCACTAGTTACTGTGATATCTCTGTGACAGTGATAACAGTAGTATGCCCTCACTAGTTACTGTGATATCTCTGTGACAGTGATGACAGTAGTATACCCTCACTAGTTAATATGATATCTCTGTGACAGTGATAACAGTAGTATACCCTCACTAGTTACTGTGATATCTCTGTGACAGTGATAACAGTAGTATACCCTCACTAGTTACTGTGATATCTCTGTAACAGTGATGACAGTAGTATACCCTCACTAGTTAATGTGATATCTCTGTGACAGTGATCACAGTAGTATACCCTCACTAGTTACTGTGATATCTCTGTGACAGTGATAACAGTAGTATGCCCTCACTAGTTACTGTGCTATCTCTGTGACAGTGATGACAGTAGTATACCCTCACTAGTTAATATGATATCTCTGTGACAGTGATAACAGTAGTATACCCTCACTAGTTAATGTGATATCTCTGTGACAGTGATGACAGTAGAATACCCTCACTAGTTACTGTGATATCTCTGTGACAGTGATAACAGTAGTATACCCTCACTAGTTACTGTGATATCTCTGTGACAGTAATAACAGTAGTATACCCTCACTAGTTACTGTGATATCTCTGTGACAGTGATAACAGTAGTATACCCTCACTAGTTAATATGATATCTCTGTGACAGTGATAACAGTAGTATACCCTCACTAGTTAATGTGATATCTCTGTGACAGTGATAACAGTAGTATACCCTCACTAGTTACTGTGATATCTCTGTGGCAGTGATAACAGTAGTATGCCCTCACTAGTTACTGTGATATCTCTGTGACAGTATTAACAGTAGCATACCCTCACTAGTTACTGTGATATCTCTGTAACAGTGATGACAGTAGTATACCCTCACTAGTTAATGTGATATCTATGTGACAGTGATAACAGTAGTATACCCTCACTAGTTACTGTGATATCTCTGTGACAGTGATGACACTAGTATACCCTCACTAGTTAATGTGATATCTCTGAGACAGTGATCACAGTAGTATTCCCTCACTAGTTACTGTGATATCTCTGTGGCAGTGATAACAGTAGTATGCCCTCACTAGTTACTGTAATATCTCTGTGACAGTGATACCAGTAGTATACCCTCACTAGTTAATGTGATATCTCTGAGACAGTGATCACAGTAGTATACCCTCACTAGTTACTGTGATATCTCTGTGACAGTGATAGCAGTAGTATACCCTCACTAGTTAATGTGATATCTCTGTGACAGTGATAACAGTAGTATACCCTCACTAGTTAATGTGATATCTCAGTGACAGTGATAACAGTAGTATACCCTCACTAGTTAATGTGATATCTCTGTGACATTGATGACAGTAGAATACCCTCACTAGTTAATGTGATATCTCTGAGACAGTGATAACAGTAGTATACCCTCACTAGTTAATGTGATATCTCTGAGACAGTGATAACAGTAGTATACCCTCACTAGTTAATGTGATATCTCTGTGACAGTGATAACAGTAGTATACCCTCACTAGTTAATGTGATATCTCTGTGACAGTGATAACAGTAGTATACCCTCACTAGTTACTGTGATATTTCTGTGACAGCGATAACAGTAGTATACCCTCACTAGTTACTGTGATATCTCTCTGACAGTGATAACAGTAGTATGCCCTCACTAGTTAATGTGATATCTCAGTGACAGTGATAACAGTAGTATACCCTCACTAGTTAATGTGATATCTCTGTGACATTGATGACAGTAGAATACCCTCACTAGTTAATATGCTATCTCTGTGACAGTGATACCAGTAGTATGCCCTCACTAGTTAATGTGATATCTCTGAGACAGTGATAACAGTAGTATACCCTCACTAGTTACTGTGATATTTCTGTGACAGCGATAACAGTAGTATACCCTCACTAGTTAATGTGATATCTCTTTTACAGTGATAACAGTAGTATACCATCACTAGTTAATGTGATATCTCTGTGACAGTGATGACAGTAGAATACCCTCATTAGTTAATATGATATCTCTGTGACAGTGATAACAGTAGTATACCCTCACTAGTTACTGTGATATCTCTGTGACAGTGATAACAGTAGTATACCCTCACTAGTTACTGTGATATCTCTGTGACAGTGATCACAGTAGTATACCCTCACTAGTTACTGTGATATCTCTGTGACAGTGATAACAGTAGTATACCCTCACTAGTTAATATATCTCTGTGACAATGATAACAGTAGTATACCCTCACTAGTTAATGTGATATCTCTGTGACAGTGATAACAGTAGTATTCCCTCACTAGTTACTGTGACATCTCTGTGACAGTGATGACAGTAGAATACCCTCACTAGTTACTGTGATATCTCTGTGACAGTGATAACAGTAGTATACCCTCACTAGTTAATGTGATATCTCTGTGACAGTGATAACAGTAGTATACCCTCACTAGTTAATGTGATATCTCTGTGACAGTGATAACAGTAGTATACCCTCACTAGTTACTGTGATATCTCTGTGACAGTGATAACAGTAGTATACCCTCACTAGTTAATGTGATATCTCTGTGACAGTAATGACAGTAGTATACCCTCACTAGTTACTGTGATATCTCTGTGACAGTGATCACAGTAGTATACCCTCACTAGTTAATGTGATATCTCTGTGACAGTGATCACAGTAGTATACCCTCACTAGTTACTGTGATATCTCTGTGACAGTGATCACAGTAGTATACCCTCACTAGTTAATGTGATATCTCTGTGACAGTGATGACAGTAGTATACCCTCACTAGTTAATGTGATATTTCTGAGACAGTGATCACAGTAGTATGCCCTCACTAGTTAATATGATATCTCTGTGACAGTGATAACAATAATATACCCTCACTAGTTAATGTGATATCTCTGTGACAGTGATAACAGTAGTATACCCTCACTAGTTAATGTGATATCTCTGTGACAGTGATAACAGTAGTATACCCTCACTAGTCACTGTGATATCTCTTTGACAGTGATCACAGTAGTATACCCTCACTAGTTAATGTGATATCTCTGTGACAGTGATAACAGTAGTATACCCTCACTAGTTACTGTGATATCTCTGTGACAGTGATAACAGTAGTATACCCTCACTAGTTAATGTGATATCTCTGTGACAGTAATAACAGTAGTATACCCTCACTAGTTAATGTGATATCTCTGTGACAGTGATAACAGTAGTATACCCTCACTAGTTAATGTGATATCTCTGTGATAGTGATAACAGTAGTATACCCTCACTAGTTAATGTGATATCTCTGTGACAGTGATGACAGTAGTATACCCTCACTAGTTAATGTGATATCTCTGTGACAGTGATAACAGTAGTATACCCTCACTAGTTACTGTGATATCTCTGTGACAGTGATCACAGTAGTTAACCCTCACTAGTTAATGTGATATATCTGTGACAGTGATAACAGTAGTATACCCTCACTAGTTAATGTGATATCTCTGTGACATTGATGACAGTAGAATACCCTCACTAGTTAATCTGATATCTCTGTGACAGTGATAACAGTAGTATACCCTCACTAGTTACTGTGATATCTCTGTGACAGTGATAACAGTAGTATACCCTCACTAGTTACTGTGATATCTCTGTGACAGTGATAACAGTAGTATACCCTCACTAGTCACTGTGATATCTCTTTGACAGTGATCACAGTAGTATACCCTCACTAGTTAATGTGATATCTCTGTGACAGTGATAACAGTAGTATACCCTCACTAGTTACTGTGATATCTCTGTGACAGTGATAACAGTAGTATACCCTCACTAGTTAATGTGATATCTCTGTGACAGTGATAACAGTAGTATACCCTCACTAGTTAATGTGATATCTCTGTGACAGTGATAACAGTAGTATACCCTCACTAGTTACTATGATATCTCTGTGACAGTGATAACAGTAGTATACCCTCACTAGTTACTGTGATATCTCTGTGACAGTGATAACAGTAGTATACCCTCACTAGTTACTGTGATATCTCTGTGACAGTGATAACAGTAGTATACCCTCACTAGTCACTGTGATATCTCTTTGACAGTGATCACAGTAGTATACCCTCACTAGTTAATGTGATATCTCTGTGACAGTGATAACAGTAGTATACCCTCACTAGTTACTGTGATATCTCTGTGACAGTGATAACAGTAGTATACCCTCACTAGTTAATGTGATATCTCTGTGACAGTGATAACAGTAGTATACCCTCACTAGTTAATGTGATATCTCTGTGACAGTGATAACAGTAGTATACCCTCACTAGTTACTGTGATATCTCTGTGACAGTGATAACAGTAGTATGCCCTGACTAGTTACTGTGATATCTCTGTGACAGTGATAACAGTAGTATACCCTCACTAGTTAATGTGATATCTCTGTGACAGTGATAACAGTAGTATACCCTCACTAGTTACTGTGATATCTCTGTGACAGTGATCACAGTAGTATACCCTCACTAGTTAATGTGATATCTCTTTGACAGTGATCACAGTAGTATATCCTCACTAGTTAATGTGATATCTCTGTGACAGTGATAACAGTAGTATACCCTCACTAGTTACTGTGACAGTGATAACAGTAGTATACCCTCCTTAGTTACTGTGATATATATGTGACAGTGATAAAAGTAGTATGCCCTCCTTAGTTATTGTGATATATATGTGACAGTGATAAAAGTAGTATACCCTCCTTAGTTATTGTGATATATATGTGACAGAGATAAAAGTAGTTATTGTGATATATATGTGACAGTGATAAAAGTAGTATACCCTCCTTAGTTATTGTGATATATATGTGACAGTGATAAAAGTAGTATGCCCTCCTTAGTTATTGTGATATATATGTGACATTGATAAAAGTAGTATACCCTCCTTAGTTATTGTGATATATATGTGACAGTGATAAAAGTAGTATACCCTCCTTAGTTATTGTGATATATATGTGACAGTGATAAAAGTAGTATGCCCTCCTTAGTTATTGTGATATATATGGGACAGTGATAAAAGTAGTATGCCCTCCTTAGTTATTGTGATATATATGTGACAGTGATAAAAGTAGTATACTCTCCTTAGTTACTGTGATATATATGTGACAGTGATAAAAGTAGTATGCCCTCCTTAGTTATTGTGATATATATGTGACAGTGATAAAAGTAGTATGCCCTCCTTAGTTATTGTGATATATATGTGACAGTGATAAAAGTAGTATACCCTCCTTAGTTATTGTGATATATATGTGACAGTGATAAAAGTAGTATGCCCTCCTTAGTTATTGTGATATATATGTGACAGTGATAAAAGTAGTATGCCCTCCTTAGTTATTGTGATATATATGGGACAGTGATAAAAGTAGTATACTCTCCTTAGTTACTGTGATATATATGTGACAGTGATAAAAGTAGTATGCCCTCCTTAGTTATTGTGATATATATGTGACAGTGATAAAAGTAGTATACTCTCCTCAGTTACTGTGATATATATGTGACAGTGATAAAAGTAGTATACCCTCCTTAGTTATTGTAATATATATGTGACAGTGATAAAAGTAGTATACCCTCCTTAGGTACTGTGATATATATGTGACAGTGATAAAAGTAGTATACCCTCCTTAGTTACTGTGATATATATGTGACAGTGATGAAAGTAGCATGCCCTCATGAGTTACTGTGATCTATCTGTGACAGTGATAAAAGTAGTATATACTCCTTAGTTATTGTGATATATTTGTGATAATGATATCGTGACCGTCAGTTTTATTTGTTGAGTTACTGGGATGTATCTGAGGTGGGGACAAAAGTACTAAAAGGCCACATCAATGGTGTAATGTGTTTAAGTCGAGTCTGATCAACCAAAGACTATAGCAAAGAGCTGGTTGACTGTCAATCAGGATGATGTGTCAGAGTGGACATGTTTGCCAGTGGTGTCTAAGCACACAGCATTAAAGACTAAGAGCTGGTTGACTGTGAATCAGGATGATGTGTCAGAGTGGACATGTTTACCTGTGGTGTCTAAGCACACAGCATTAAAGACTAAGAGCTGGTTGACTGTCAATGAGGATGATGTGTCAGAGTGGACATGTTTACCTGTGGTGTCCAAGTATACAGCATTAAAGACTAAGAGCTGGTTGACTGAGAATCAGGATTATGTGTCAGAGTGGACATGTTTACCTGTGGTGTCCAAGTACACAGCATTAAAGACTAAGAGCTGGTTGACTGAGAATCAGGATTATGTGTCAGAGTGGACATGTTTACCTGTGGTGTCCAAGTACACAGCATTAAAGACTAAGAGCTGGTTGACTGTGAATCGTGATTATGTGTCAGAGTGGACATGTTTACCTGTGGTGTCCAAGTACACAGCATTAAAGACTAAGATCTGGTTGACTGTGAATCAGGATGATGTGTCAGAGTGGACATGTTTACCTGTGGTGTCTAAGCACACAACATTAAAGACTAAGAGCTGGTTGACTGTCAATCAGGATTATGTGTCAGAGTGGACATGTTTACCTGTGGTGTCCAAGTACACAGCATTAAAGACTAAGAGCTGGTTGACTGTCAATCAGGATGATGTGTCAGAGTGGACATGTTTACCTGTGGTGTCTAAGCACACATCATTAAAGACTAAGAGCTGGTTGACTGTGAATCAGGATTATGTGTCAGAGTGGACATGTTTACCTGGTTGATTGTCAATCAGGATGATGTGTCAGAGTGGACATGTTTACCTGTGGTGTCTAAGCACACATCATTAAAGACTAAGAGCTGGTTGACTGTGAATCAGGATTATGTGTCAGAGTGGACATGTTTACCTGGTTGATTGTCAATCAGGATGATGTGTCAGAGTGGACATGTTTACCTGTGGTGTCTAAGCACACAACATTAAAGACTAAGAGCTGGTTGACTGTCAATCAGGATGATGTGTCAGAGTGGACATGTTTACCTGTGGTGTCTAAGCACACATCATTAAAGACTAAGAGCTGGTTGACTGTCAATCAGGATGATGTGTCAGAGTGGACATGTTTACCTGGTTGACTGTGAATCAGGATAATGTGTCAGAATGGACATGTTTACCTGGTTGACTTGCAATCAGGGTGATGTGTCAGAGTGGACATGTTTACCTGTGGTGTCTAAGCACACAACATTAAAGACTAAGAGCTGGTTGACTGTGAATCAGGATTATGTGTCAGAGTGGACATGTTTACCTGTGGTGTCTAAGCACACAACATTAAAGACTAAGAGCTGGTTGACTGTCAATCAGGATTATGTGTCAGAGTGGACATGTTTACCTGTGGTGTCTAAGCACACAACATTAAAGACTAAGAGCTGGTTGACTGTGAATCAGGATGATGTGTCAGAGTGGACATGTTTACCTGTGGTGTCTAAGCACACAACATTAAAGACTAAGAGCTGGTTGACTGTCAATGAGGATGATGTGTCAGAGTGGACATGTTTACCAGTGATGTCTAAGCACACAACATTAAAGACTAAGAGCTGGTTGACTGTCAATCAGGATGATGTGTCAGAGTGGACATGTTTACCTGTGGTGTCTAAGCACACAACATTAAAGACTAAGAGCTGGTTGACTGTCAATGAGGATGATATGTCAGAGTGGACATGTTTACCTGTGGTGTCTAAGCACACAGCATTAAAGACTAAGAGCTGGTTGACTGTCAATCAGGATGATGTGTCAGAGTGGACATGTTTACCTGTGGTGTCTAAGCACACAACATTAAAGACTAAGAGCTGGTTGACTGTCAATGAGGATTATGTGTCAGAGTGGACATGTTTACCTGTGGTGTCTAAGCACACAGCATTAAAGACTAAGAGCTGGTTGACTGTCAATCAGGATGATGTGTCAGAGTGGACATGTTTACCTGTGGTGTCTAAGCACACAGCATTAAAGACTAAGAGCTGGTTGACTGTGAATCAGGATTATGTGTCAGAGTGGACATGTTTACCCATGGTGTCTAAGCACACAGCATTAAAGACTAAGATCTGGTTGACTGTCAATCAGGATGATGTGTCAGAGTGGACATGTTTACCCATGGTGTCTAAGCACACAGCATTAAAGACTAAGAGCTGGTTGACTGTCAATCAGGATGATGTGTCAGAGTGGACATGTTTACCTGTGGTGTCTAAGTACACAGCATTAAAGACTAAGATCTGGTTGACTGTCAATCAGGATGATGTGTCAGAGTGGACATGTTTACCCATGGTGTCTAAGTACACAGCATTAAAGACTAAGAGCTGGTTGACTGTCAATCAGGATGATGTGTCAGAGTGGACATGTTTACCTGTGGTGTCCAAGTACACAGCATTAAAGACTAAGAGCTGGTTGACTGTCAATCAGGTTGATGTGTCAGAGTGGACATGTTTACCTGTGGTGTCTAAGCACACAGCATTAAAGTCTAAGAGCTGGTTGACTGTCAATCAGGATGATGTGTCAGAGTGGACATGTTTACCTGTGGTGTCTAAGCACACAGCATTAAAGACTAAGAGCTGGTTGACTGTCAATCAGGATGATGTGTCAGAGTGGACATGTTTACCTGTGGTGTCCAAGTATACAGCATTAAAGACTAAGAGCTGGTTGACTGAGAATCAGGATTATGTGTCAGAGTGGACATGTTTACCTGTGGTGTCCAAGTACACAGCATTAAAGACTAAGAGCTGGTTGACTGAGAATCAGGATTATGTGTCAGAGTGGACATGTTTACCTGTGGTGTCCAAGTACACAGCATTAAAGACTAAGAGCTGGTTGACTGTGAATCAGGATTATGTGTCAGAGTGGACATGTTTACCTGTGGTGTCCAAGTACACAGCATTAAAGACTAAGAGCTGGTTGACTGTCAATCAGGATGATGTGTCAGAGTGGACATGTTTACCTGTGGTGTCTAAGCACACAACATTAAAGACTAAGAGCTGGTTGACTGTCAATCAGGATTATGTGTCAGAGTGGACATGTTTACCTGTGGTGTCCAAGTACACAGCATTAAAGACTAAGAGCTGGTTGACTGTCAATCAGGATGATGTGTCAGAGTGGACATGTTTACCTGTGGTGTCTAAGCACACATCATTAAAGACTAAGAGCTGGTTGACTGTGAATCAGGATTATGTGTCAGAGTGGACATGTTTACCTGGTTGATTGTCAATCAGGATGATGTGTCAGAGTGGACATGTTTACCTGTGGTGTCTAAGCACACAACATTAAAGACTAAGAGCTGGTTGACTGTCAATCAGGATGATGTGTCAGAGTGGACATGTTTACCTGTGGTGTCTAAGCACACATCATTAAAGACTAAGAGCTGGTTGACTGTCAATCAGGATTATGTGTCAGAGTGGACATGTTTACCTGGTTGACTGTGAATCAGGATAATGTGTCAGAATGGACATGTTTACCTGGTTGACTTGCAATCAGGGTGATGTGTCAGAGTGGACATGTTTACCTGTGGTGTCTAAGCACACAACATTAAAGACTAAGAGCTGGTTGACTGTGAATCAGGATTATGTGTCAGAGTGGACATGTTTACCTGTGGTGTCTAAGCACACAACATTAAAGACTAAGAGCTGGTTGACTGTCAATCAGGATTATGTGTCAGAGTGGACATGTTTACCTGTGGTGTCTAAGCACACAACATTAAAGACTAAGAGCTGGTTGACTGTGAATCAGGATGATGTGTCAGAGTGGACATGTTTACCTGTGGTGTCTAAGCACACAACATTAAAGACTAAGAGCTGGTTGACTGTCAATGAGGATGATGTGTCAGAGTGGACATGTTTACCTGTGATGTCTAAGCACACAACATTAAAGACTAAGAGCTGGTTGACTGTCAATCAGGATGATGTGTCAGAGTGGACATGTTTACCTGTGGTGTCTAAGCACACAACATTAAAGACTAAGAGCTGGTTGACTGTCAATGAGGATGATGTGTCAGAGTGGACATGTTTACCTGTGGTGTCTAAGCACACAGCATTAAAGACTAAGAGCTGGTTGACTGTCAATCAGGATGATGTGTCAGAGTGGACATGTTTACCTGTGGTGTCTAAGCACACAACATTAAAGACTAAGAGCTGGTTGACTGTCAATGAGGATTATGTGTCAGAGTGGACATGTTTACCTGTGGTGTCTAAGCACACAGCATTAAAGACTAAGAGCTGGTTGACTGTCAATCAGGATGATGTGTCAGAGTGGACATGTTTACCTGTGGTGTCTAAGCACACAGCATTAAAGACTAAGAGCTGGTTGACTGTGAATCAGGATTATGTGTCAGAGTGGACATGTTTACCCATGGTGTCTAAGCACACAGCATTAAAGACTAAGATCTGGTTGACTGTCAATCAGGATGATGTGTCAGAGTGGACATGTTTACCCATGGTGTCTAAGCACACAGCATTAAAGACTAAGAGCTGGTTGACTGTCAATCAGGATGATGTGTCAGAGTGGACATGTTTACCTGTGGTGTCTAAGTACACAGCATTAAAGACTAAGATCTGGTTGACTGTCAATCAGGATGATGTGTCAGAGTGGACATGTTTACCCATGGTGTCTAAGTACACAGCATTAAAGACTAAGAGCTGGTTGACTGTCAATCAGGATGATGTGTCAGAGTGGACATGTTTACCTGTGGTGTCCAAGTACACAGCATTAAAGACTAAGAGCTGGTTGACTGTCAATCAGGTTGATGTGTCAGAGTGGACATGTTTACCTGTGGTGTCTAAGCACACAGCATTAAAGTCTAAGAGCTGGTTGACTGTCAATCAGGATGATGTGTCAGAGTGGACATGTTTACCTGTGGTGTCTAAGCACACAGCATTAAAGACTAAGAGCTGGTTGACTGTCAATCAGGATGATGTGTCAGAGTGGACATGTTTACCTGTGGTGTCCAAGTACACAGCATTAAAGACTAAGAGCTGGTTGACTGTCAATCAGGTTGATGTGTCAGAGTGGACATGTTTACCCATGGTGTCTAAGCACACAGCATTAAAGACTAAGAGCTGGTTGACTGTCAATCAGGATTATGTGTCAGAGTGGACATGTTTACCTGTGGTGTCTAAGCACACAGCATTAAAGTCTAAGAGCTGGTTGACTGTCAATCAGGATGATGTGTCAGAGTGGACATGTTTACCTGTGGTGTCTAAGCACACAGCATTAAAGACTAAGAGCTGGTTGACTGTGAATCAGGATGATATGTCAGAGTGGACATGTTTACCTGTGGTGTCTAAGCACACAGCATTAAAGACTAAGAGCTGGTTGACTGTGAATCAGGATGATGTGTCAGAGTGGACATGTTTACCTGGTTGACTGTGAATCAGGATGATGTGTCAGAGTGGACATGTTTACCTGGTTGACTGTCAATCAGGATAATGTGTCAGAGTGGACATGTTTACCCATGTGGTTTTTTTTTTAGTGAGCTAGCACTATAAAAAGCATGATAGTTTAGTACAAAGGTGACATAATCCTATTAATATATAACTGTTTCTAGGAATGATATAGCTGTAACATTAAACAACAATCACTCACTGACTAGAAGAACTATGTACTTCCTACTTACAGTGATATGTCAGACAGCAATCAAATTAGATTTCAAACATAAATAAAACCAGGATGGTTAGAGTGGTGTATATGTCAAGTTTATAATCTGATCTCTGATGTTACACATAAATCTATTTTGTCCTGTTATATCATAATTAATACAAGCCATTCCATTGCTCCTATTTCAAGTGCTCTAATCATAAGCAGGTGCTTGTTGGAATTTATAAGAAAGAGCTTGTTGTTGGGAGGATTGATATAATGGATTGAAAAATATAGTACTGAATTAATTATATATGATTTTGACATTTTGACGTAAAGTAAACTAATGAACAAATATTAATACTCTTCTATGTGTACATAAGTATTGTCAGAGAGGCAGAATTAATATTTATTCAGTTGAATGTATTGATTGATAAAACATCAATTTCTTATATTAGTGGTATATACAATCACAGTAACCAAACCTTACTACTTGATTGATATTTGGTGCCAATTAAACCATTTTACAGACTTTATGTCACTAAATCAAAGTGACCAGGGTTAACTATATGACATTTCTACTTGAATGCTCAATAGCTTGTAATGAAAGTTGACTGGGATGCTCAATACTTACCATTGGATGTTTTATCAGAGGAGATAATCAATTAGATACTGTTGGTCAATGCTTCTTTCTTTTGTATAACTTGTACAAATATTATTGATCAACTTTTTTGACTTTTAGTCCATTAACCAATGATTTCTATTGATTATAATGTTATATTTCGTTTTCTTTTGAGCCTGTTTATGGAGTGATTTGTATTGCCCTGTTTCATTCTCTCTTGAACATGTTTACCATGGTTTGACTGTACATATTTTAGTTTAACATAAGATTTTTGTTTGGTGGTTTTATATAAACTTGAAGATACAATAATAATTTTACTTCATCTAATAGATCTTTATAAAAAATATTACAAAATTGAGAATGAGTAAAATATATTAAAGGATTTAAATTATTCAACCCTACATCCCTAGAACAAAGAGACATATGGCAAGTACCTATCCTAATAACACAATTCACAGGTGTGTATTTAAAGGACTATGTATATGGTATTGTACATTTAAATTTCTATCTTATGGTCATTACTCTTGACAAGCAAAATTTTTATTTATTAATTATAGTGGACAAATTTTTCAAAAGACGGTTTCTTTTAATGTAGTGCAATTAGCACCCAATACTGTCCTGAATACCTATATAATTCTTTATTCCATAAGCAAATACAACTAATAGGATTTTACAATACAAATATATTTGACATTATACAATTATAACAATTACAATATAATATAATATTAATAGCAGTGCATGGTAGTATATAATAATACAATTTTCAACAGAAATACATGTATATAAGTTTTACAATCAATTACAGGTCTTACGAATTTTCTCTGCAGTATTGCCTGACCAGTTTACCAGATTGGTCAGGCAGTAGGAACATTTATGCTGTCAAATTTGCCATTTCGGTTTTACTATTGCTCAATCAATTTTACCGTTTTACAATTCAATCTGTAAATTTGATATTGGGATAGCTCAAATACTTACCTCTAGTAGACCTCTGTAACTATTGAACCAGCTAATCAGCTATTAGTGACAATACCTTTTAAAAATAATTAGTGATGAAAAAATTATAACCCCCAAAATAAGAAAACATTTTATGTCTTTACATTTATTTATTGAAAAAAATATCCAATAGAAAAATTTAATACTAAACAAAACTTGAAAAAAATAGGAATTAAGACTCAAATTTTGGAAAGGGGGATTATTTGAACTCTCTATTTATTCACCATTATTGTACAATTGTTAAATCTTTACATATTTTGAATGTAAATTTTTAATTTCTGAAATTATATGACTACTTTTTCATTACATTACATACTGGTATACAAAAGGATTAATTGTTTGTACATTTTTTTGTTTGGCTGTGTATCTCTAATATTGGTTAAGTTTAAAAACAATTATTCTGTTTGTGACATTTATTCGGCAGAAAGATAATCACTTTGATTATGTGTGAAGCATGAAGAACATCTGCACTATAAGTAAAACCTGGTATGACTGACTTTCATATCACCTTATTGCCACAAAAGTTACTTTCATTTATGAAACCATTAAGAGAAATGCAGTAAAGTTTGATATAAAAGAGAGATAACTGCATGTTACACAGCTGTTATAACAACTTTTTTTTTTCTATTTTCAGACAAGAACAATAAACACATTGATTTAGGGGATCAGCTTCATAGATACACAAATACAGGTAAATATTTGTCTTTAGTTCTTTAGTTCTTACAGATGAAAATTAACACAAGGTGAAGATCTTGATAAATAATTAAAAGTTTAATAAAACTCATCTGGTTCACAGCTATACCACAAATGTGTAGTTAGGGGCCCGTGTGGCTCAATGAGTTAGGTCGTTGGATCTAACAACTCATACAAGCCTATCACCAATACAGCGTGGGTTCGCGCCCGGCTTTGTAAATTGCAAAAAAAGGTGCACTCGACTCACAGCTGCAAGTGATAAAGTTTACCAGTTGCTTGCCCATGGCCAGTGGTTCTCTCTGGGTACTCCGGCTTCCCCCACCACTAAAACTGGTCGCCATGATATAGCTGAAATATTGCTGAAAGTGGCATTAAAACACCAAAAAATCAATCAATCAATTAAAATCAATCAAATGTGTAACTCCAGAGAAGTGTCCCTTGATATCACATGTCACAAATTTCTGTCTCCAGAGAAGTGTGACAACCAAATGACCTAAACAAAATGGTCAAAATCGGCTAAGGTCACATTATTATAAGAATCAAATTAACGTTAAGATTTCACCAGTGTTTATACTTTTGTCTTTGTAGTCTTTAAGTTGTCTTTAGTCTATAAATAACATATGTTCACTTTCACCGATCCTTCTAAAATTGATCTTTGGCACAAAATAAAATGTTTGACTTGATATAGGGGATTATTACGAATCAGTTTTTAAACCAGAGGCCAAAGAGCTAACATTTGTTCGCATCAAGCCACCACTAGACTGTAGCCCTTTAGTGGAGGACATGTTTTTGTAATGAGGTGGCATGAACCAGTTCTACTTCGTGTACAATATATGTATCTTGTTCATTTTCTCACATAATAGTCAAAGAATTGTTTCTATTCAAAGCAGTGCTCTGACTGAAAACCTTAGAAATGATTGAGCTATATAACTAACTTACCAATATATTTTGTTTGTAATGTATACATCTGTGAAGGTTAATGTTTTATGCTGAACATTTTAAAATGAGGCCAGTTATGCTGTCTTGGTGAGAAGATGGGCCAATTAAGGCCTTAATATGCATTCAGTTCTCTGTAAATGTACAATAATGTACATTATAGTATTTAAAAAACACATTTATTTATAAATTGTCATAAATGAGAAATGGTATTTAAAAAAACCCATCCAAACATTTGTGATAAAGGGAATTTGTTATGGGTAATTAATCACAAAATAGGAAAACAACTGGATAATACAATATATAAAAAATTATTATTATTATAATAAAATGGCCTTCTTTGATGTTATCTAATATAATAAAGTGAAATCTGGCTAATGTAATTTGTAAAATGGTTAGCTTTGACGCTGTTTAAGTTTCTCTATAGTATTCTCTATAGGGTTAATGTTAGGTAATGGATTGTTAATTAACTTATGTGGATCATATCCTCATTAATTAACATATCCACAAGTTCATTACCTTTGTAGTCTTTAAGATATTAACATAATCACCTCTTTATAGGAAATCTATATCTACAAAACTTATTATAGAATTAAAGGTAAATTGAACAATAAAACGCTATCTTGTGGAAATGTTTCATAGTTAGGGTTAAATAAAGTGTGAAAATGGTGTTTGATTATATCTTGACATCCATTGTAAATTGACAAATAACACCCAGGTCCTGTTATAAATCATCCCTCTTTGATACTTATGATTTATTACTTGAGCTTATATTTATATAAATATTATTAAATTTGTGATGTGTTAAGATGTATGAGTTTCTATAGCATGTAACACATGGTGGATGAGATGACAAGATTTCTTTAACATGTTTATATTTTGTACCATTAACCAGTTTTACCTAGAAATCCATCATTCTATCATACTATATTTGGACTTGACGATTTCTTGGCTTCCTACTGGTAACACATTTATTAATCGTGACTTACATTTTCACAAATTTAATATGTCTTTTCCTCTTAAAAAATATTGATCTTCCACTTAGAATATAGTTTTCCTCAATAGTCAAATTTGTTATCTCTCAACAATTAATTATTTATCCATTCTTGTTAGGAGGAATTTACCTCTTGTCCTTTGTTAGGAGAAATTGACCTCTTGTCCCTTGTTAGGAGGAATTGACCTCTTGTCCCTTGTTAGGAGGAATTGACCTCTTGTCCCTTGTTAGGAGGAATTTACCTCTTGTCCTTTGTTAGGAGGAATTTACCTCTTGTCCCTTGTTAGGAGGAATTTACCTCATGTCCTTTGTTAGGAGGAATTTACCTCTTGTCCCTTGTTAGGAGGAATTTACCTCTTGTCCTTTGTTAGGAGGAATTTACTTCTTGTCCTTTGCTAGGAGGAATTTACCTCTTGTCCTTTGTTAGGAGGAATTTACCTCTTGTCCTTTGCTAGGGGGAATTTACTTCTTGTCCTTTGCTAGGAGGAATTTAACTATTGTCCCTTGTTAGGAGGAATTTACCTCTTGTCCTTTGTTAGGAGGAATTTACCTCTTGTCTCTTGTTAGGAGGAATTTACCTCTTGTCTCTTGTTAGGAGTAATTTACCTCTTGTCCCTTGTTAGGAGGAATTTACCTCTTGTCCCTTGTTAAGAGGAATTTACCTCTTGTCCCTTGTTAGGAGGAATTTACCTCTTGTCTCTTGTTAGGAGGAATTTACCTCTTGTCCCTTGTTAGGAGGAATTTACCTCTTGTCCCTTGTTAGGAGGAATTTACCTCTTGTCTCTTGTTAGGAGGAATTTACCTCTTGTCCCTTGTTAGGAGGAATTTACCTCTTGTCTCTTGTTAGGAGGAATTTACCTCTTGTCTCTTGTTAGGAGGAATTTACCTCTTGTCTCTTATTAAGAGGAATTTACCTCTTGTCTCTTGTTAGGAGGAATTTACCTCTTGTCCTTTGTTAGGAGGAATTGACCTCTTGTCCCTTGTTAGGAGGAATTGACCTTTTGTCCCTTGTTAGGAGGAATTGACCTCTTGTCCCTTGTTAGGAGGAATTGACCTCTTGTCCCTTGTAAGGAGGAATTGACCTCTTGTCCCTTGTTAGGAGGAATTTACCTCTTGTCCCTTGTTAGGAGGAATTTACCTCTTGTCCCTTGTTAGGAGGAATTTACCTCTTGTCCTTTGTTAGGAGGAATTGACCTCTTGTCCCTTGTTAGGAGGAATTGACCTCTTGTCCTTTGTTAGGAGGAATTTACCTCTTGTCCTTTGTTAGGAGGAATTTACCTCTTGTCCCTTGATAGGAGGAATTTACCTCTTGTCCCTTGTTAGGAGGAATTTACCTCTTGTCTCTTGTTAGGAGGAATTTACCTCTTGTCTCTTGTTAGGAGGAATTGACCTCTTGTCCCTTGTTAGGAGGAATTTACCTCATGTCCCTTGTTAGGAGGAATTTACCTCTTGTCCCTTGTTAGGAGGAATTTACCTCTTGTCCTTTGTTAGGAGGAATTTACCTCTTGTCTCTTGTTAGGAGGAATTTACCTCTTGTCCCTTGTTAGGAGGAATTTACCTCTTGTCCTTTGTTAGGAGGAATTTACCTCTTGTCCCTTGTTAGGAGGAATTTAACTATTGTCCCTTGTTAGGAGGAATTTAACTATTGTCCCTTGTTAGGAGGAATTTACCTCTTGTCCTTTGTTAGGAGGAATTTACCTCTTGTCTCTTGTTAGGAGGAATTTACCTCTTGTCTCTTGTTAGGAGGAATTTACCTCTTGTCCCTTGTTAGGAGGAATTTACCTCTTGTCTCTTGTTAGAAGGAATTTAGCTCCTGTCCCTTGTTAGGAGGAATTTACCTCTTGTCCTTTGTTAGGAGGAATTTACCTCTTGTCCTTTGTTAGGAGGAATTTACTTCTTGTCCTTTGTTAGGAGGAATTTACCTCTTGTCCCTTGTTAGGAGGAATTTAGCTCCTGTCCCTTGTTAGGAGGAATTTAACTATTATCCCTTGTTAGGAGGAATTTACCTCTTGTCTCTTGTTAGGAGGAATTTACCTCTTGTCCTTTGTTAGGAGGAATTTACCTCTTGTCCCTTGTTAGGAGGAATTTACCTCTTGTCTCTTGTTAAGAGGAATTTACCTCTTGTCCTTTGTTAGGAGGAATTTACCTCTTGTCCCTTGTTAGGAGGAATTTACCTCTTGTCCTTTGTTAGGAGGAATTTACTTGTTGTCCTTTGCTAGGAGGAATTTAACTATTGTCCCTTGTTAGGAGGAATTTACCTCTTGTCCTTTGTTAGGAGGAATTTACCTCTTGTCCCTTGTTAGGAGGAATTTACCTCTTGTCCCTTGTTAGGAGGAATTTACCTCTTGTCCCTTGTTAGGAGGAATTTACCTCTTGTCCTTTGTTAGGAGGAATTTACCTCTTGTCCCTTGTTAGGAGGAATTTACCTCTTGTCCCTTGTTAGGAGGAATTTACCTCTTGTCCCTTGTTAGGAGGAATTTACCTCTTGTCCCTTGTTAGGAGGAATTGACCTCTTGTCCCTTGTTAGGAAGAATTGACCTCTTGTCCCTTGTTAGGAGGAATTTACCTTTTGTCCCTTGTTAGGAGGAATTTACCTCTTGTCCCTTGTAAGGAGGAATTGACCTCTTGTCCCTTTTTAGGAAGAATTGACCTCTTGTCCCTTGTTAGGAGGAATTTACCTCTTGTCCCTTGTTAGGAGGAATTTACCTCTTGTCCCTTGTTAGGAGGAATTTACCTTTTGTCCCTTGTTAGGAGGAATTTACCTCTTGTCCTTTGTTAGGAGGAATTTACCTCTTGTCCTTTGTTAGGAGGAATTTACCTCTTGTCTCTTGTTAGGAGGAATTTACCTCATGTCTCTTGTTAGGAGGAATTTAGCTCCTGTCTCTTGTTAGGAGGAATTTACCTCTTGTCCCTTGTTAGGAGGAATTTACCTCTTGTCCCTTGTTAGGAGGAATTTACCTCTTGTCCCTTGTTAGGAGGAATTTACCTCTTGTCCTTTGTTAGGAGGAATTTACTTGTTGTCCTTTGCTAGGAGGAATTTACCTCTTGTCCTTTGTTAGGAGGAATTTACCTCTTGTCCTTTGTTAGGAGGAATTGACCTCTTGTCCTTTGTTAGGAGGAATTTACCTCT
This sequence comes from Bathymodiolus brooksi, assembly GCA_963680875.1. Taxonomy (NCBI): domain Eukaryota; kingdom Metazoa; phylum Mollusca; class Bivalvia; order Mytilida; family Modiolidae; genus Bathymodiolus; species Bathymodiolus brooksi. The sequence continues at coordinate 168,510,104 of OY804575.1, forward strand.
TGTCCTTTGTTAGGAGGAATTTACCTCTTGTCTCTTGTTAGGAGGAATTTACCTCTTGTCTCTTGTTAGGAGGAATTTAACTCTTGTCCCTTGTTAGGAGGAATTTACCTCATGTCCCTTGTTAGGAGGAATTTACCTCTTGTCCCTTGTTAGGAGGAATTTACCTCTTGTCCTTTGTTAGGAGGAATTTACCTCTTGTCTCTTGTTAGGAGGAATTTACCTCTTGTCCCTTGTTAGGAGGAATTTACCTCTTGTCCTTTGTTAGGAGGAATTTACCTCTTGTCCCTTGTTAGGAGGAATTTAACTATTGTCCCTTGTTAGGAGGAATTTAACTATTGTCCCTTGTTAGGAGGAATTTACCTCTTGTCCTTTGTTAGGAGGAATTTACCTCTTGTCTCTTGTTAGGAGGAATTTACCTCTTGTCTCTTGTTAGGAGGAATTTACCTCTTGTCCCTTGTTAGGAGGAATTTACCTCTTGTCTCTTGTTAGAAGGAATTTAGCTCCTGTCCCTTGTTAGGAGGAATTTACCTCTTGTCCTTTGTTAGGAGGAATTTACCTCTTGTCCTTTGTTAGGAGGAATTTACTTGTTGTCCTTTGCTAGGAGGAATTTAACTATTGTCCCTTGTTAGGAGGAATTTACCTCTTGTCCTTTGTTAGGAGGAATTTACCTCTTGTCCCTTGTTAGGAGGAATTTACCTCTTGTCCCTTGTTAGGAGGAATTTACCTCTTGTCCCTTGTTAGGAGGAATTTACCTCTTGTCCTTTGTTAGGAGGAATTTACCTCTTGTCCCTTGTTAGGAGGAATTTACCTCTTGTCCCTTGTTAGGAGGAATTTACCTCTTGTCCCTTGTTAGGAGGAATTTACCTCTTGTCCCTTGTTAGGAGGAATTTACCTCTTGTCCCTTGTTAGGAAGAATTGACCTCTTGTCCCTTGTTAGGAGGAATTTACCTTTTGTCCCTTGTTAGGAGGAATTTACCTCTTGTCCCTTGTAAGGAGGAATTGACCTCTTGTCCCTTGTTAGGAAGAATTGACCTCTTGTCCCTTGTTAGGAGGAATTTACCTCTTGTCCCTTGTTAGGAGGAATTTACCTCTTGTCCCTTGTTAGGAGGAATTTACCTTTTGTCCCTTGTTAGGAGGAATTTACCTCTTGTCCTTTGTTAGGAGGAATTTACCTCTTGTCCTTTGTTAGGAGGAATTTACCTCTTGTCTCTTGTTAGGAGGAATTTACCTCATGTCTCTTGTTAGGAGGAATTTAGCTCCTGTCTCTTGTTAGGAGGAATTTACCTCTTGTCCCTTGTTAGGAGGAATTTACCTCTTGTCCCTTGTTAGGAGGAATTTACCTCTTGTCCCTTGTTAGGAGGAATTTACCTCTTGTCCCTTGTTAGGAAGAATTGACCTCTTGTCCCTTGTTAGGAGGAATTTACCTCTTGTCCCTTGTTAGGAGGAATTTACCTCTTGTCCTTTGTTAGGAGGAATTTACTTGTTGTCCTTTGCTAGGAGGAATTTAACTATTGTCCCTTGTTAGGAGGAATTTACCTCTTGTCCCTTGTTAGGAGGAATTTACCTCTTGTCCCTTGTTAGGAGGAATTTACCTCTTGTCCCTTGTTAGGAGGAATTTACCTCTTGTCCCTTGTTAGGAGGAATTTACCTCTTGTCCCTTGTTAGGAAGAATTGACCTCTTGTCCCTTGTTAGGAGGAATTTACCTTTTGTCCCTTGTTAGGAGGAATTTACCTCTTGTCCCTTGTAAGGAGGAATTGACCTCTTGTCCCTTGTTAGGAAGAATTGACCTCTTGTCCCTTGTTAGGAGGAATTTACCTCTTGTCCCTTGTTAGGAGGAATTTACCTCTTGTCCCTTGTTAGGAGGAATTTACCTTTTGTCCCTTGTTAGGAGGAATTTACCTCTTGTCCTTTGTTAGGAGGAATTTACCTCTTGTCCTTTGTTAGGAGGAATTTACCTCTTGTCTCTTGTTAGGAGGAATTTACCTCATGTCTCTTGTTAGGAGGAATTTAGCTCCTGTCTCTTGTTAGGAGGAATTTACCTCTTGTCCCTTGTTAGGAGGAATTTACCTCTTGTCCCTTGTTAGGAGGAATTTACCTCTTGTCCCTTGTTAGGAGGAATTTACCTTTTGTCCCTTGTTAGGAGGAATTTACCTCTTGTCCTTTGTTAGGAGGAATTTACCTCTTGTCCTTTGTTAGGAGGAATTTACCTCTTGTCTCTTGTTAGGAGGAATTTACCTCATGTCTCTTGTTAGGAGGAATTTAGCTCCTGTCTCTTGTTAGGAGGAATTTACCTCTTGTCCCTTGTTAGGAGGAATTTACCTCTTGTCCCTTGTTAGGAGGAATTTACCTCTTGTCCCTTGTTAGGAGGAATTTACCTCTTGTCCCTTGTTAGGAAGAATTGACCTCTTGTCCCTTGTTAGGAGGAATTTACCTCTTGTCCCTTGTTAGGAGGAATTTACCTCTTGTCCTTTGTTAGGAGGAATTTACTTGTTGTCCTTTGCTAGGAGGAATTTAACTATTGTCCCTTGTTAGGAGGAATTTACCTCTTGTCCCTTGTTAGGAGGAATTTACCTCTTGTCCCTTGTTAGGAGGAATTTACCTCTTGTCCCTTGTTAGGAGGAATTTACCTCTTGTCCCTTGTTAGGAGGAATTTACCTCTTGTCCCTTGTTAGGAAGAATTGACCTCTTGTCCCTTGTTAGGAGGAATTTACCTCTTGTCTCTTGTTAGAAGGAATTTAGCTCCTGTCCCTTGTTAGGAGGAATTTACCTCTTGTCCTTTGTTAGGAGGAATTTACCTCTTGTCCTTTGTTAGGAGGAATTTACTTCTTGTCCTTTGTTAGGAGGAATTTACCTCTTGTCCCTTGTTAGGAGGAATTTAGCTCCTGTCCCTTGTTAGGAGGAATTTAACTATTATCCCTTGTTAGGAGGAATTTACCTCTTGTCTCTTGTTAGGAGGAATTTACCTCTTGTCCTTTGTTAGGAGGAATTTACCTCTTGTCCCTTGTTAGGAGGAATTTACCTCTTGTCTCTTGTTAAGAGGAATTTACCTCTTGTCCTTTGTTAGGAGGAATTTACCTCTTGTCCCTTGTTAGGAGGAATTTACCTCTTGTCCTTTGTTAGGAGGAATTTACTTGTTGTCCTTTGCTAGGAGGAATTTAACTATTGTCCCTTGTTAGGAGGAATTTACCTCTTGTCCTTTGTTAGGAGGAATTTACCTCTTGTCCCTTGTTAGGAGGAATTTACCTCTTGTCCCTTGTTAGGAGGAATTTACCTCTTGTCCCTTGTTAGGAGGAATTTACCTCTTGTCCTTTGTTAGGAGGAATTTACCTCTTGTCCCTTGTTAGGAGGAATTTACCTCTTGTCCCTTGTTAGGAGGAATTTACCTCTTGTCCCTTGTTAGGAGGAATTTACCTCTTGTCCCTTGTTAGGAGGAATTGACCTCTTGTCCCTTGTTAGGAAGAATTGACCTCTTGTCCCTTGTTAGGAGGAATTTACCTTTTGTCCCTTGTTAGGAGGAATTTACCTCTTGTCCCTTGTAAGGAGGAATTGACCTCTTGTCCCTTTTTAGGAAGAATTGACCTCTTGTCCCTTGTTAGGAGGAATTTACCTCTTGTCCCTTGTTAGGAGGAATTTACCTCTTGTCCCTTGTTAGGAGGAATTTACCTTTTGTCCCTTGTTAGGAGGAATTTACCTCTTGTCCTTTGTTAGGAGGAATTTACCTCTTGTCCTTTGTTAGGAGGAATTTACCTCTTGTCTCTTGTTAGGAGGAATTTACCTCATGTCTCTTGTTAGGAGGAATTTAGCTCCTGTCTCTTGTTAGGAGGAATTTACCTCTTGTCCCTTGTTAGGAGGAATTTACCTCTTGTCCCTTGTTAGGAGGAATTTACCTCTTGTCCCTTGTTAGGAGGAATTTACCTCTTGTCCTTTGTTAGGAGGAATTTACTTGTTGTCCTTTGCTAGGAGGAATTTACCTCTTGTCCTTTGTTAGGAGGAATTTACCTCTTGTCCTTTGTTAGGAGGAATTGACCTCTTGTCCTTTGTTAGGAGGAATTTACCTCTTGTCCTTTGTTAGGAGGAATTTACCTCTTGTCTCTTGTTAGGAGGAATTTACCTCTTGTCTCTTGTTAGGAGGAATTTAACTCTTGTCCCTTGTTAGGAGGAATTTACCTCATGTCCCTTGTTAGGAGGAATTTACCTCTTGTCCCTTGTTAGGAGGAATTTACCTCTTGTCCTTTGTTAGGAGGAATTTACCTCTTGTCTCTTGTTAGGAGGAATTTACCTCTTGTCCCTTGTTAGGAGGAATTTACCTCTTGTCCTTTGTTAGGAGGAATTTACCTCTTGTCCCTTGTTAGGAGGAATTTAACTATTGTCCCTTGTTAGGAGGAATTTAACTATTGTCCCTTGTTAGGAGGAATTTACCTCTTGTCCTTTGTTAGGAGGAATTTACCTCTTGTCTCTTGTTAGGAGGAATTTACCTCTTGTCTCTTGTTAGGAGGAATTTACCTCTTGTCCCTTGTTAGGAGGAATTTACCTCTTGTCTCTTGTTAGAAGGAATTTAGCTCCTGTCCCTTGTTAGGAGGAATTTACCTCTTGTCCTTTGTTAGGAGGAATTTACCTCTTGTCCTTTGTTAGGAGGAATTTACTTGTTGTCCTTTGCTAGGAGGAATTTAACTATTGTCCCTTGTTAGGAGGAATTTACCTCTTGTCCTTTGTTAGGAGGAATTTACCTCTTGTCCCTTGTTAGGAGGAATTTACCTCTTGTCCCTTGTTAGGAGGAATTTACCTCTTGTCCCTTGTTAGGAGGAATTTACCTCTTGTCCTTTGTTAGGAGGAATTTACCTCTTGTCCCTTGTTAGGAGGAATTTACCTCTTGTCCCTTGTTAGGAGGAATTTACCTCTTGTCCCTTGTTAGGAGGAATTTACCTCTTGTCCCTTGTTAGGAGGAATTTACCTCTTGTCCCTTGTTAGGAAGAATTGACCTCTTGTCCCTTGTTAGGAGGAATTTACCTTTTGTCCCTTGTTAGGAGGAATTTACCTCTTGTCCCTTGTAAGGAGGAATTGACCTCTTGTCCCTTGTTAGGAAGAATTGACCTCTTGTCCCTTGTTAGGAGGAATTTACCTCTTGTCCCTTGTTAGGAGGAATTTACCTCTTGTCCCTTGTTAGGAGGAATTTACCTTTTGTCCCTTGTTAGGAGGAATTTACCTCTTGTCCTTTGTTAGGAGGAATTTACCTCTTGTCCTTTGTTAGGAGGAATTTACCTCTTGTCTCTTGTTAGGAGGAATTTACCTCATGTCTCTTGTTAGGAGGAATTTAGCTCCTGTCTCTTGTTAGGAGGAATTTACCTCTTGTCCCTTGTTAGGAGGAATTTACCTCTTGTCCCTTGTTAGGAGGAATTTACCTCTTGTCCCTTGTTAGGAGGAATTTACCTCTTGTCCCTTGTTAGGAAGAATTGACCTCTTGTCCCTTGTTAGGAGGAATTTACCTCTTGTCCCTTGTTAGGAGGAATTTACCTCTTGTCCTTTGTTAGGAGGAATTTACTTGTTGTCCTTTGCTAGGAGGAATTTAACTATTGTCCCTTGTTAGGAGGAATTTACCTCTTGTCCCTTGTTAGGAGGAATTTACCTCTTGTCCCTTGTTAGGAGGAATTTACCTCTTGTCCCTTGTTAGGAGGAATTTACCTCTTGTCCCTTGTTAGGAGGAATTTACCTCTTGTCCCTTGTTAGGAAGAATTGACCTCTTGTCCCTTGTTAGGAGGAATTTACCTTTTGTCCCTTGTTAGGAGGAATTTACCTCTTGTCCCTTGTAAGGAGGAATTGACCTCTTGTCCCTTGTTAGGAAGAATTGACCTCTTGTCCCTTGTTAGGAGGAATTTACCTCTTGTCCCTTGTTAGGAGGAATTTACCTCTTGTCCCTTGTTAGGAGGAATTTACCTTTTGTCCCTTGTTAGGAGGAATTTACCTCTTGTCCTTTGTTAGGAGGAATTTACCTCTTGTCCTTTGTTAGGAGGAATTTACCTCTTGTCTCTTGTTAGGAGGAATTTACCTCATGTCTCTTGTTAGGAGGAATTTAGCTCCTGTCTCTTGTTAGGAGGAATTTACCTCTTGTCCCTTGTTAGGAGGAATTTACCTCTTGTCCCTTGTTAGGAGGAATTTACCTCTTGTCCCTTGTTAGGAGGAATTTACCTTTTGTCCCTTGTTAGGAGGAATTTACCTCTTGTCCTTTGTTAGGAGGAATTTACCTCTTGTCCTTTGTTAGGAGGAATTTACCTCTTGTCTCTTGTTAGGAGGAATTTACCTCATGTCTCTTGTTAGGAGGAATTTAGCTCCTGTCTCTTGTTAGGAGGAATTTACCTCTTGTCCCTTGTTAGGAGGAATTTACCTCTTGTCCCTTGTTAGGAGGAATTTACCTCTTGTCCCTTGTTAGGAGGAATTTACCTCTTGTCCCTTGTTAGGAAGAATTGACCTCTTGTCCCTTGTTAGGAGGAATTTACCTCTTGTCCCTTGTTAGGAGGAATTTACCTCTTGTCCTTTGTTAGGAGGAATTTACTTGTTGTCCTTTGCTAGGAGGAATTTAACTATTGTCCCTTGTTAGGAGGAATTTACCTCTTGTCCCTTGTTAGGAGGAATTTACCTCTTGTCCCTTGTTAGGAGGAATTTACCTCTTGTCCCTTGTTAGGAGGAATTTACCTCTTGTCCCTTGTTAGGAGGAATTTACCTCTTGTCCCTTGTTAGGAAGAATTGACCTCTTGTCCCTTGTTAGGAGGAATTTACCTTTTGTCCCTTGTTAGGAGGAATTTACCTCTTGTCCCTTGTAAGGAGGAATTGACCTCTTGTCCCTTGTTAGGAAGAATTGACCTCTTGTCCCTTGTTAGGAGGAATTTACCTCTTGTCCCTTGTTAGGAGGAATTTACCTCTTGTCCCTTGTTAGGAGGAATTTACCTTTTGTCCCTTGTTAGGAGGAATTTACCTCTTGTCCTTTGTTAGGAGGAATTTACCTCTTGTCCTTTGTTAGGAGGAATTTACCTCTTGTCTCTTGTTAGGAGGAATTTACCTCATGTCTCTTGTTAGGAGGAATTTAGCTCCTGTCTCTTGTTAGGAGGAATTTACCTCTTGTCCCTTGTTAGGAGGAATTTACCTCTTGTCCCTTGTTAGGAGGAATTTACCTCTTGTCCCTTGTTAGGAGGAATTTACCTCTTGTCCCTTGTTAGGAAGAATTGACCTCTTGTCCCTTGTTAGGAGGAATTTACCTCTTGTCCCTTGTTAGGAGAAATTTACCTCTTGTCTCTTGTTAGGAGGAATTTACCTCTTGTCCCTTGTTAGGAGGAATTTACCTCATGTCTCTTGTTAGGAGGAATTTAGCTCCTGTCCCTTGTTAGGAGGAATTTACCTCTTGTCCCTTGCCCACAATGGTGAGTTGGAATTTGGATTTTGAGCAAGATAAGCCTTTGTATCTAAAACTAGACACTATATAATCTACAGTATAGAAAACACTAAAATGTTCATATTAAATATAGTATAACTAATAGTAGATTTTGAATATCAAAATAAGACCACGAGTGACCGAAGTACGTATAAGGATACTGTTTATTATATAGACTTTAAAAATTTCTTATATGTGATTTTTTTTATTTATATATTTCATTCCACGCGTATGAATCTACGATATTTACAACAATGCACAAAAATAATTAAAATGCTTACCTTGAAAACTTGTTTTAGTTAAATTTGATCAAAACTGAAGCATACATGAAGCCAAATAATGTCTAATATTTACGTTTCAAACTGGAAATCTTCATATGTCGTCAATGATGTCAAGTTGGTTATGTGCCAAAGTCGTCAATAACATTTTGCGGATTTTTTTCAATTTACAATCGTATGTGTATTCACCGTAGCACAACAAGGGACGTAACCACCACACTTATAGTTGTGTAAAAGTAGTTCCGGCGGGAAAAAACTGATATCTCACATGTGAGATACCGGAATTTATTTCACGGATAAATCCCAATAATTCACACCTATCTATATAATAATGTCAAATATCTATACAAGTGTGACAGTCCGTCTAAGACTAAGCACAATATCCTCTATTTGTCTCATATTTACCAACTCCATGCAACTTAAAATTTAAAACGAGCAAAGAAGTGGACATGGAGTTATATAATGAACACTTACTGTTACTTTTTAGGTAAATTGCAGAAAAATAGAAAACAAATTGCTGAAATGAAAAAAGTCTTATTTAAAAAAATGCGGAAATGCAATGTGCCCTTGTGTGTACAAATTGCATCTTTATATTAACTAAGAAATTCTTGGTCTAATAATAAGTGATACTTCTATTTATAAACAAAATCTTGTGAAATATTTCATGTTTCAGATGTGTGTATTTATTACTTAATAACCCAAGAATGAATTTTATTTGTATGATAATATTTGAAATTATATGATATTACTCAAGTACTGAAAAATAAGGTTAATTGTCCTTGATATTTACATTACTATGACATACCAAAGTATTTGCTGATGACAAGCCTCATCCTGTAGTCAAAATAGAAAATGGCTAGCTATTTTATAGTATGTTAGAAATGGTTTTGTTTTATGATATTAATTATTGAGTAATACAGAATAAAAATTGTACCAGTGATAATGGAAAATTAACATATTAAGAAGATTATTGATAAATATATACTAGTGTTTTATTAGTGTTTTGAGAATGAATTTCTTGTAGTAATGTTACATCAAAGGCAAAGATGTGGTGAGAAGTCCATTTCAGGCAAAGATGTGGTGAGAAGTCCATTTCAGGCAAATATGTGGTGAGAAGTCCATTTCAGGCAAAGATGTGGTGAGAAATCCATTTCAGGCAAAGATGTGGTGAGAAGTCCATTTCAGGCAAAGATGTGGTGAGAAGTCCATTTCAGGCAAAGATGTGGTGAGAAGTCCATTTCAAGCAAAGATGTGGTGAGAAGTCCATTTCAGGCAAAGATGTGGTGACAAGTCCATTTCAGGCAAAGATGTGGTGAGAAGTCCATTTCAGGCAAAGATGTGGTGAGAAGTCCATTTCAAGCAAAGATGTGGTGAGAAGTCCATTTCAGGCAAAGATGTGGTGAGAAGTCCATTTCAGGCAAAGATGTGGTGAGAAGTCCATTTCAGGCAAAGATGTGGTGAGAAGTCCATTTCAGGCAAAATATCAACAGTTGTATGTTTATCAAGGATTTGTCAAGACTCATGACCATCAATGTTTATTAAGGATTTGTCAAGACTCATGACCATCGATGTTTATTAAGGATTTGTCAAGACTCATGACCATCTCTACACAAAAAAGACCACATTTCCAAGGTTATACAATAGGATTCCAAGGCTCTACTATAGGACTTGCAGAAGATATTAGGACTCCAAGTAAATTGTAGGATTCCAAGGCTCTACTATAGGACTTGCAGAAGATATTAGGACTCCAAGTAAATTGTAGGATTCCAAGGCTCTACTATAGGACTTGTGGAAGATTTAAGGATTCAAAAGCTCTACAAGAGGACTTCCAGTAGATATTAGTAGTCGAGGCTCTTTAACTTGCAGATATTAAGGGTTGAAGGCTCGACTTTAAGACTTGCAGTAGATTGTAAGACTCCAAGACTCTACTATAGGACTTGTGGTAGATTTAAGGAATTGAAGGCTCTACTATAGGACTTGCAGTACATATATGTATTAACATATATATTTTACACATATATTATATGTGAGCCTGAATTCTGTAACTTCAAGGAAAGGAGTTTTTTTATACAGCATTGTGTTGAATATTTTATAACTTGATTTGCATATAACATTTAATGGAGATTGTTGCTGTGTTTTCTATAACAGTGATACTACATCATTTTATGGTGTAGGGTTTTGGATCTTAATTAAAAATACATTATTTCTGTAACAAGATTATTAATCAATGCATCTTTTTCCTCTCTGCTTTAAATATAATGAAATGCTTAATTACCTTTAACATGCAATTTTCAAATAAAAATTAATAATCATATTCAATTAAATTTGTAAAATTATTTCTCATTGGATTTCAGATAACCAGAGCCCTATATCTGTGTTTCAATTAAATGCTTTTTTTTCATTAAATGATTTTAAGCCATCAATGTCTTTGAAGTCTATTTATATACTTCAATTGAAAGAGACAACAAAATAGAATGAAATGAAGCAAGAAAAGTTATAAACAGAGGATTATGTGATATTCTCCATTAATTACAGCAGAGGTATTGTTCACCTGCTTTCTCCTTGACTTAGTCTGAAGCACTCAGCACCACATGTGAGGAAGCAATTTCTATAATCTCACCATTCAAAACTTATAACTAAGGTATTGATTTTACTTCTAACAAACAAAAGTTACAATAACCCATGTGTTCTTTCTGAGTTTGGAATAAATTAAATATCTGTAACTGATGTTGTAAAAATGGAAGAAAATGAAATGGTTTTGTAATTGTATTTTCAGATGAGGACATATATGATGGTGGAGTGTAGACATGTGTGACTGACAACTAAAGGAAAGAACGGCAGCTGATTACAGTTATTAAATCTTAGTGGTAAACAGTCAAAATATATTTTGATTACATACAAAAGTTAACACTTTTGAGTGATTTATGGCAGAGGTTTTGTGCGACCAGTTGCCTCAACAGTGTGAGATATATATTGCAGAATTAGATTGTGCTGCACCTTTATAAAAGCTAGCTAGATTGTGTGTTAACTTTCAACAAATTCTATTGTGATATAATGTCTGGATTATCTTCTCTGTGAAGTGGATTCTGCCAAAAGAAAAAAAATGGGTAAAATTTTTAAGATATTTTTTTTATTTAATTTTTTTTGTAGATGTAATCTTGGATATATCTACCTGACATTCAGGTAAGACAAATTTAATTACTTTTATCACATTTCAAGTTTTATGTAAAAAAAACCCACATTTTTGCTGGATCATCTTATGTCAGTCAAAGATTATTTTGTTAAAAAAAATTAATAAAGCACACAAGGTGATGAAAATTTAAATATTTTTTGGGGAAATCATAGGAAACATGACTCCCTTCTGAAATATTAAATTTTGTAAAGGTTAAAAATATAAATAAATAATTCAGGTGTGCAACATATTACATTGAATCATCAGGTATTGTATTTAAAAAAAAAGGTTTAAATGAATAATTTAAAAAAAAATTCTTTCTGGAGACTGGACATTTTTATGTTTGAAAGCTCAGATTATATGTTAAGTCAGTGAAACATTTAATTGATGGACCAGTTATATTTTGATACATTGAAGTAAAACAAAAGTTTGATGGTATGGCTGTGTGGTATACTGTCATCACTCTAATAAACATGTATCTAAAGACATGCTATGATAATAAACAACAGATTCTTATTTTACAAACATTTAATGAAGTGTTAGCAAAACTAGCTCAAAACTCAACATGAAATAGCAATCTTATTTATTCCTAAGAGGGTTACATGGGGGGACCATCAGTTTCTCAGATCATTCCCTTATTTTAAGTGAGTACACATGAGGTACTCAGTTTTGTACTATCATTTATAAGTATGTGGTTTTTACTGAAAGTCTTTTGAAATCAGCTGTTTTCTATCAATCTTCATAATATCAGACCTCAAATTTTTGTGTTGATGACCCTACAAAAAAAAAAAAAAAATGACAAAAAAAATTGAAAACAGAATCCTTTGTCAAACAGTTTCTATATTCTGTTGTTGTCTTGATAAGGTTAAAATAAGAAAAATATCTATTCAGAGTTTGTGATTGCGACTTGTCCTTTATATATCCAATGAAAAAATATTTATGTAGAATTTTATGATCCTTGTAATTTTCATTGTCAAGATATTAGTAGTGTACTTTACTTTACTTTTTATTTTATATTCTCCTCATCTCCAGAAAATAAATGGGACTTTCTCATCTCCGCAAAAAGGGGGATGTGGGTTCCTATACTCCAAAACCTACCACATCATACAAGACTGACAATGTTAAAGGTTGATGAAGAATTCTCTGACAAATATCAGTCAACTTTAAGCAGGAATTTTAACTATTTCCTATATTTGGCAATCAAAATATGTTAGCATGTTTTGGGTGGTAGCAGAAATTTACATGAAATAGGTGGCATCTCTATGGAAACCCAACTTTTGTCAATATTTTGATTTCAATAATTAGCATTCTAGTTTTATAGTAAGTAATTTTTAGTACTTTTACTGTGTAGGGTGAACTGTTGTTAGAAAACATACACAAATAACATATATTATTTATGTTTCTTTATAAAGCTTTTTATCACACACATATTATTTGAGTTTTTTTTTTATTTGATATGTTTTCTGGTTTTGCAATTAGATTTTATTCATAACATAAGAAACAAAATGGTAGAATAAATCAAAAGTTGACTTAATTACAAGACTTTAAGATGTAAGATAACATTGTCAGATAAAGAGGTATCTTTCATAATTGATAAAGTTATTAGTAGAGTTAGATTGGTTACAAACAAGAGATGAAGTCTGGGGAATCAATAGTTATAATTATTCTCTAATATTGGTCTAAATGCTCCCCATTTACTAGCTCCATCTACAGAAAATTGAGGTTACGATCTTTTACAAGTCATATCTTCTAGAAAAACTAATCAGCTAACAAGTATATATTGATTACGAATAAATGTTTTTATAAATTGATGGAAATTTTATAATTGAATGAAGCGTTTTTATGGAAATGTATGAATGTAATGTGTAAGAAATTGAGTTAGATTTGTAAGTATTATTGGGTCTAATGTTCAATCTTGTATTGATACAGGAGATAGGATCAAGAGTCTGTATCACTGTGTAGCTTTTAAAGTGTTTTTATAAGTGTAAAATACCAGTAAGATTTCTTCCTGATAGTTGATCAAATCTATTTTACGTGTCTAACTGATTTCCCTATAATAGTGGATTGTGACTACCGGTAGATCTCAAGGTAAACAATCCTTTCCATATAGCTAAACTTTCAGTGGCCACATCTGGTCAGGACAAGCTCCTGCCATATAACTAAGCTTTCAGTGGCCACATCTGGTCAGGACAAGCTCCTGCCATATAACTAAACTTTCAGTGGCTACATCTGGTCAGGACAAGCTCCTGCCATAAAACTAAACTTTCAGTGGCTACATCTGGTCAGGACAAGCTCCTGCCATATAACTAAACTTTCAGTGGCTACATCTGGTCAAGACAAGCTCCAGTTTTACCCTACATACACTAAACTTTCAGTGGCTACATGTGGTGAGGACAAGCTCCTGTTTTACCCTACATACACTAAACTTTCAATGGCTACATCTGGTCAGAACAAGCTCCTGCCATATAACTAAACTTTCAGTGGCTACATCTGGTCAGGACAAGCTCCTGCCATAAAACTAAACTTTCAGTGGCTACATCTGGTCAGGACAAGCTCCTGTTTTACCCTACATACACTAAACTTTCAGTGGCTACATTTGGTGAGGACAAGCTCCTGTTTTACCCTATATACACCAAACTTTCAGTGGCTACATCTGGTCAGAACAAGCTCCTGTTTTACCCTACATACACCAAACTTTCAGTGGCTACATCTGGTCAGGACAAGCTCCTGTTTTACCCTACATACACTAAACTTTCAGTGGCTACATCTGGTCAGAACAAGCTCCTATTTTACCCTACATACACTAAACCTTCAGTGGCTACATCTGGTCAGGACAAGCTCTTGTTTTACCCTACATACACCAAACTTTCAGTGGCTACATCTGGTCAGGACAAGCTCTTATTTTACCCTACATACACCAAACTTTCAGTGGCTACATCTGGTCAGGACAAGCTCTTGTTTTACCCTACATACACCAAACTTTCAGTGGCTACATCTGGTCAGGACAAGCTCTTGTTTTACCCTACATACACCAAACTTTCAGTGGCTACATCTGGTCAGGACAAGCTCCTGTTTTACCCTACATACACTAAACTTTCAGTGGCTACATCTGGTCAGAACAAGCTCCTGTTTTACCCTACATACACCAAACTTTCAGTGGCTACATCTGGTCAGGACAAGCTCCTGCCATAAAACTAAACTTTCAGTGGCTACATCTGGTCAGGACAAGCTCCTGCCATATAACTAAACTTTCAGTGGCTACATCTGGTCAAGACAAGCTCCTGTTTTACCCTACATACACTAAACTTTCAATGGCTACATCTGGTCAGAACAAGCTCCTGTTTTACCCTACATACACCAAACTTTCAGTGGCTACATCTGGTCAGGACAAGCTCCTATTTTACCCTACATACACCAAACTTTCAGTGGCTACATCTGGTCAGGACAAGCTCCTGTTTTACCCTACATACACTAAACTTTCAGTGGCTACATCTGGTCAGAACAAGCTACTGTTTTACCCTACATACACCAAACTTTCAGTGGCTACATCTGGTGAGGACAAGCTCCTGTTGTACCCTACATACACTAAACCTTCAGTGGCTACATCTGGTCAGGACAAGCTCTTGTTTTACCCTACATACACCAAACTTTCAGTGGCTACATCTGGTCAGGACAAGCTCTTGTTTTACCCTACATACACCAAACTTTCAGTGGCTACATCTGGTCAGGACAAGCTCTTGTTTTACCCTACATACACCAAACGTTCAGTGGCTATATCTGGTCAGGACAAGCTCCTGTTTTACCCTACATACACTAAACTTTCAGTGGCTACATCTGGTCAGGACAAGCTCCTGTTTTACCCTACATACACCAAACTTTCAGTGGCTACATCTGGTCAGAACAAGCTCTTGTTTTACCCTACATACACCAAACTTTCAGTGGCTACATCTGGTCAGGACAAGCTCCTGTTTTACCCTACATACACTAAACTTTCAGTGGCTACATCTGGTCAGAACAAGCTCTTGTTTTACCCTACATACACCAAACTTTCAGTGGCTACATCTGGTCAGGACAAGCTACTGTTTTACCCTACATACACCAAACTTTCAGTGGCTACATCTGGTCAGGACAAGCTCTTGTTTTACCCTACATACACCAAACTTTCAGTGGCTACATCTGGTCAGGACAAGCTCTTGTTTTACCCTACATACACCAAACTTTCAGTGGCTACATCTGTTAAGGACAAGCTACTGTTTTACCCTACATACACCAAACTTTCAGTGGCTACATCTGGTCAGGACAAGCTCCTGTTTTACCCTACATACACCAAACTTTCAGTGGCTACATCTGGTCAGGACAAGCTCTTGTTTTACCCTACATACACCAAACTTTCAGTGGCTACATCTGGTCAGGACAAGCTCTTGTTTTACCCTACATACACCAAACTTTCAGTGGCTACATCTGGTCAGGACAAGCTCCTGTTTTACCCTACATACACTAAACTTTCAGTGGCTACATCTGGTCAGGACAAGCTCTTGTTTTACCCTACATACACCAAACGTTCAGTGGCTATATCTGGTCAGGACAAGCTCCTGTTTTACCCTACATACACTAAACTTTCAGTGGCTACATCTGGTCAGAACAAGCTCCTGTTTTACCCTACATACACCAAACTTTCAGTGGCCACATCTGGTCAGGACAAGCTCCTGTTTTACCCTACATACACCAAACTTTCAGTGGCTACATCTGGTCAGGACAAGCTCCTGTTTTACCCTACATATACCAAACTTTCAGTGGCTACATTTGGTCAGGACAAGCTACTGTTTTACCCTACATACACCAAACTTTCAGTGGCTACATCTGGTCAGGACAAGCTCTTGTTTTACCCTACATACACTAAACTTTCAGTGGCTACATCTGGTCAGGACAAGCTCTTGTTTTACCCTACATACACCAAATTTTCAGTGGCTACATCTGGTCAGGACAAGCTCCTGTTTTACCCTACATACACTAAACTTTCAGTGGCTACATCTGGTCAGAACAAGCTCCTGTTTTACCCTACATACACCAAACTTTCAGTGGCCACATCTGGTCAGGACAAGCTCCTGTTTTACCCTACATACACCAAACTTTCAGTGGCTACATCTGGTCAGGACAAGCTCCTGTTTTAGCCTATATACACCAAACTTTCAGTGGCTACATCTGGTGAGGACAAGCTCCTGTTTTACCCTACATACACCAAACTTTCAGTGGCTACATCTGGTCAGGACAAGCTCTTGTTTTACCCTACATACACCAAACTTTCAGTGGCTACATCTGGTCAGGACAAGCTCCTGTTTTACCCTACATACACTAAACTTTCAGTGGCTATATCTGGTCAGGACAAGCTCCTGTTTTACCCTACATACACTAAACTTTCAGTGGCTACATCTGGTCAGGACAAGCTCTTGTTTTACCCTACATACACCAAACGTTCAGTGGCTATATCTGGTCAGGACAAGCTCCTGTTTTACCCTACATACACTAAACTTTCAGTGGCTACATCTGGTCAGAACAAGCTCCTGTTTTACCCTACATACACCAAACTTTCAGTGGCCACATCTGGTCAGGACAAGCTCCTGTTTTACCCTACATACACCAAACTTTCAGTGGCTACATCTGGTCAGAACAAGCTCCTGTTTTACCCTACATACACCAAACTTTCAGTGGCTACATCTGGTCAGGACAAGCTCCTGTTTTACCCTACATACACTAAACTTTCAGTGGCTACATCTGGTCAGGACAAGCTCCTGTTTTACCCTACATACACTAAACTTTCAGTGGCTACATCTGGTCAGAACAAGCTCCTGTTTTACCCTACATACACCAAACTTTCAGTGGCTACATCTGGTCAGGACAAGCTCTTGTTTTACCCTACATACACCAAACTTTCAGTGGCTACATCTGGTGAGGACAAGCTCCTGTTTTACCCTACATACACCAAACTTTCAGTGGCTACATCTGGTCAGGACAAGCTCCTGTTTTACCCTACATACACTAAACTTTCAGTGGCTACATCTGGTCAGAACAAGCTCCTGTTTTACCCTACATACACTAAACCTTCAGTGGCTACATCTGGTCAGGACAAGCTCTTGTTTTACCCTACATACACCAAACGTTCAGTGGCTACATCTGGTGAGGACAAGCTCCTGTTTTACCCTACATACACCAAACTTTCAGTGGCTACATTTGGTCAGGACAAGCTCTTGTTTTACCCTACATACACTCTATAATATTACAATGAAACATTTTGACCTTTACTCTTCTGTTCATTTCAATCTCTAGGCTACAAAAACAAGGTAAAATTAATAGAATAATTTGACTTCTGTGGCAGATTATAACTATGAAGATATCTAATTGATTTCAATGGTGACATCAGTTCTACATGCATTGTGACATTTATACCAGAAATAATCAGGCCATTCATCATAACGTTGTCATTGTGACAAATTAAGATACAATCAAGATATCATTATATTAATAAATAATTATGATGTAGCTATTATAGTTAGATAATACAGCTTTAATAGACATAATTTACAAAAAGCTGCTGAACAAAATAAGAATAAAAGTAGTTCATATTAAAAAATACTTTAGATTATTTGGGAGATGTCATGTCTAAACTTAGCTGAAGCATTTATATCTATTCTCGTAACCCAATTTTCTTGTTTATATTATCTCTGCCAAACAAAAGCGATATGAACTTTCGTTCATTGTACATGTAGCATTGTCCTTTCGTTCATTGTATATGTAGCATTGTCCTTTTGTTCATTGTACATGTAGCATTGTCCTTTCGTTCATTGTATATGTAGCATTGTCCTTTCGTTCATTGTACATGTAGCATTGTCCTTTCGTTCATTGTACATGTAGCATTGTCCTTTCGTTCATTGTACATGTAGCATTGTCCTTTCGTTCATTGTATATGTAGCATTGTCCTTTCATTCATTGTACATGTAGCATTGTCCTTTCCCTCATTGTACATGTAGCATTGTCCTTTCGTTCATTGTACATGTAACATTGTCCTTTCGTTCATTGTACATGTAGCATTGTCCTTTCGTTCATTGTACATGTAGCATTGTCCTTTTGTTCATTGTACATGTAGCATTGTCCTTTCGTTCATTGTACATGTAGCATTGTCCTTTTGTTCATTGTACATGTAGCATTGTCCTTTCGTTCATTGTACATGTAGCATTGTCCTTTCGTTCATTGTACATGTAACATTGTCCTTTCGTTCATTGTACATGTAGCATTGTCCTTTCGTTCATTGTACATGTAGCATTGTCCTTTTGTTCATTGTACATGTAGCATTGTCCTTTCGTTCATTGTACATGTAGCATTGTCCTTTTGTTCATTGTACATGTAGCATTGTCCTTTCGTTCATTGTACATGTAACATTGTCCTTTCGTTCATTGTACATGTAGCATTGTCCTTTTGTTCATTGTACATGTAGCATTGTCCTTTCGTTCATTGTACATGTAGCATTTTCCTTTCGTTCATTGTACATGTAGCATTGTCCTTTGGTTCATTGTATATGTAGCATTGTCCTTTGGTTCATTGTACATGTAGCATTGTCCTTTCGTTCATTGTACATGTAGCATTGTCCTTTCGTTCGTTGTACATGTAGCATTGTCCTTTCATTCGTTGTACATGTAGCATTGTCCTTTCGTTCATTGTATATGTAGCATTGTCCTTTCGTTCATTGTACATGTAGCATTGTCCTTTCATTCATTGTACATGTAGCATTGTCCTTTCGTTCATTGTACATGTAGCATTGTTCTTTGGTTCATTGTACATGTAGCATTGTCCTTTGGTTCATTGTACATGTAGCATTGTCCTTTCGTTCATTGTACATGTAGCATTGTCCTTTCGTTCGTTGTACATGTAGCATTGTCCTTTCATTCGTTGTACATGTAGCATTGTCCTTTCGTTCGTTGTATATGTAGCATTGTCCTTTCGTTCATTGTACATGTAGCATTGTCCTTTCGTTCATTGTACATGTAGCATTGTCCTTTCGTTCATTGTATATGTAGCATTGTTCTTTCGTTCATTGTATATGTAGCATTGTCCTTTCGTTCATTGTACATGTAACATTGTCCATTCGTTCATTGTACATGTAGCATTGTCCTTTCATTCGTTGTACATGTATCATTGTCCTTTCGTTCATTGTACATGTAGCATTGTCCTTTCGTTCATTGTACATGTAGCATTGTCCTTTTGTTCATTGTACATGTAGCATTGTCCTTTCGTTCATTGTATATGTAGCATTGTCCTTTCGTTCATTGTACATGTAGCATTGTCCTTTCGTTCATTGTACATGTAGCATTGTACATGTAGCATTGTCCTTTCGTTCATTGTATATGTAGCATTGTCCTTTTGTTCATTGTACATGTAGCATTGTCCTCTTGTTCATTGTACATGTAGCATTGTCCTTTCGTTCATTGTATATGTAGCATTGTCCTTTCGTTCATTGTACATGTAGCATTGTCCTTTCGTTCATTGTACATGTAGCATTGTCCTTTCGTTCATTGTACATGTAGCATTGTCCTTTCGTTCATTGTACATGTAGCATTGTCCTTTCGTTCATTGTACATGTAGCATTGTCCTTTTGTTCATTGTACATGTAGCATTGTCCTTTCGTTCATTATACATGTAGCATTGTCCTTTTGTTCATTGTACATGTATCATTGTCCTTTCGTTCATTGTACATGTAGCATTGTCCTTTCGTTCATTCGTACTGTCCTTTGGTTCATTGTACATGTAGCATTGTCCTTTCGTTCATTCGTACTGTCCTTTGGTTCATTGTACATGTAGCATTGTCCTTTCGTTCATTCGTACTGCCCTTTGGTTCATTGTACATGTAGCATTGTCCTTTCGTTCATTCGTACTGTCCTTTCGTTCATTGTACATGTAGCATTGTCCTTTCGTTCATTCGTACTGTCCTTTCGTTCATTGTACATGTAGCATTGTCCTTTCGTTCATTCATACTGTCCTTTCGTTCATTGTACATGTAGCATTGTCCTTTCGTTCATTCGTACTGTCCTTTCGTTCATTGTACATGTAGCATTGTCCTTTCGTTCATTCGTACTGTCCTTTCGTTCATTGTACATGTAGCATTGTCCTTTCGTTCATTCGTACTGTCCTTTCGTTCATTGTACATATAGCATTCATGATTATCATTGTCCTTTCGTTCACTGTACAATTGATACTACACAATCCAAACACAATGGATCTCTAATAGTTGGTTGAGTAATTCTTCCTCATCATCAACATTAAGTTGTGTAACTGTGACCTAGATTCTACTCATAACCTCTTAAACAATATCTTTAAATAGACTACATTAGAAAACAAGAAGGTCTTTGGTATATGTTCCAGAGCAGTCATTTTGACCCAGATTCTATGCATGAGTATTTCCAAAGACATCCCAATTGCAAACTCTACTGATCCTAACGTTTTTTTGCCATTTTGGCATCCATTCAGTTGAAATTAGATCCTTGTCCTGTATAACCAAGGTAAAAATTAAAAGTTTTGCCTACCTGGCTACCTACCCCCTTTTTTTTCGAGAATTTTAGTGGAAAAATTTGATATCTACATTTTTTTGTGTTTTTTTTCGGCCTTAGGTAGCCAGACCAATATAAAAACAGACCTATGCCATCTAAATTCTATTATAAGTATCTATATTTTATTTCATCTAAATGTATAATATTTTACATGTTAAACTACCCATTCTAACATGACATCCCTCTTTCACTTTGTAGAAAAACGAGCGAGTTATCGATGGTATAATCTCATTCGCATTTGCGCCAGTGACTGTGACTGACTTTTCCAGCATAAATTGTGTGCGACATTTTCGACAAGCATAAATATAAATGACCATCTTCCAATCAAAGTATACTACCGTATTTGTACTCCTAGACATATCAGAATCAAAATAAATCATGGAAGCCAGAATGTGTTTTGAGTTTTAACATGGGTTGGCGAATATTAGTAAATTTTATCCGCCAATCCATGTAAAAACTCAAATCACATTCTGGCTTCCATGATTTATTTCTTAAACAATGTGAATTAGTGGTGTTTAAGAAATCCAAGTAAAAGCAGACCAACATGCAAGTTATATGTGGTATGTTCAACACTTGCAAGAAAAGAATTTGTGATAATTTTCATTATCTACATAGACTTGGTCATCATTTATTTATAGCTCTTCAACTTTTATTTTACAACCTGTTACTTGATTGAACTGAAAGATTAGTTAGTGTAAAAGTAAACTGAAGAGAAATCTGAGTAGTATATATAAAAGTACTTTTATGATTGTATTGATGCATTTTCACCTTGTGTCATAGCTCACTGTTACTGATTGTTGTTTAACATCTAGAAGAAGCACATAATGGCTGAACGTTGTTATGGTTACATAGCTCACTGTTACTGATTGTTGTTTAACATCTAGAAGAAGCACTATGGCTGAACGTTGTTGAGGTTACTGATTGTTGTTTAACATCTAGAAGAAGCACTATGGCTGAACGTTGTTACGGTTACATCACCTTATTGTCAGAAATCAACCTTTGTTGAGACAAGCTTTGTTGATAGTATGTCCTCACGGTTATAAAACTTTCAAGTACAAGATTTTAAAGAACAGACTGTCGATAAACATTTCACTCAACTCAGACACATGATTTTTATTCTGAACCAACCAGTCCTTGCTCTTGCTCCCTAATGGTGTATAACTGCATCGATGGTGTAATGGTTAGTGTACTCGCCTCCAGTGCGGTAGATCGTGGGTTCGAGCCCCGGTCGGGTCAAGCCAAAGACTATAAAATTAGTATTTGTTGCTTCTCCGTTAAGCACTCAGCATTAAAGAGAAAGAGCAAAAACTGGTTGGCTCAGGATAATGTGTCCGAGTGGAGCGACATGTCTACTCACAGACTGTTGTTTCAGTGAGCTAGCGCTGTAAAAATCCAACTAAGCGTGTTGGTTTAGTACAAAGCAGACCTCGTCATCATCTCATTGAATTTTTTTTTTTTTTTTTTTTTTTTCCCATATAGTCAGAATTTTATAATTCTCTTACATCACCCCCTGACTAAGGTGTGGCAGGGTTTTTCAAAAACAATAAATTTTGCGACTACATAGAGTTTACATTTTGATAAGCAAAATAAAGATGATAAACAAAATAATTGAAAATTAGCTTGTTCTCGCCATGATATAGCTGAAAAATTGCTGTGTTGGTGTTAAACAACAATCACTCACTCACTCACTCCTTAATGGTGTAAACTTAATGCAGAAGTTGCAAATACCAATTCTATAGTCTTAGGTATGATCTGATCAGGGCTCAACCCACGATCTACTGCACTCAAGGCGAGCATACTAGCCAATAACCACTGATACAGTTTGATCTGATCAGGACTCAAACCCACGATCTACTGCACTCAAGGTGAGCATACTAGTCAATAACCACTGATACAGTTTGATCTGATCAGGACTCAAACCCACGATCTACTGCACTCAAGGCGAGCATACTAGTCAATAACCACTGATACAGTTTGATCTGATCAGGTCTCAAACCCACGATCTACTGCACTCAAGGTGAGCATACTAGTCAATAACCACTGATACAGTTTGATCTGATCAGGACTCAAACCCACGATCTACTGCACTCAAGGCGAGCATACTAGTCAATAACCACTGATACAGTTTGATCTGATCAGGTCTCAAACCCACGATCTACTGCACTCAAGGTGAGCATACTAGTCAATAACCACTGATACAGTTTGATCTGATCAGGTCTCAAACCCACGATCTACTGCACTCAAGGTGAGCATACTAGTCAATAACCACTGATACAGTTTGATCTGATCAGGTCTCAAACCCACGATCTACTGCACTCAAGGTGAGCATACTAGTCAATAACCACTGATACAGTTTGATCTGATCAGGACTCAAACCCACGATCTACTGCACTCAAGGCAAGCACACTAGTCAATAACCACTGATACAGTTTGATCTGATCAGGTCTCAAACCCACGATCTACTGCACTCAAGGCGAGCATACTAGCCAATAACCACTGATACAGTTTGATCTGATCAGGACTCAAACCCACGATTTACTGCACTCAAGGCGAGCACACTAGTCAATAACCACTGATACAATTTGATCTGATCAGGACTCAAACCCATGATCTACTGCACTCAAGGCGAGCACACTAGTCAATAACCACTGATACAGTTTGATCTGATCAGGTCTCAAACCCACGATCTACTGCACTCAAGGCGAGCATACTAGCCAATAACCACTGATACAGTTTGATCTGATCAGGTCTCAAACCCACGATCTACTGCACTCAAGGCGAGCACACTAGTCAATAACCACTGATACAGTTTGATCTGATCAGGTCTCAAACCCACGATCTACTGCACTCAAGGCGAGCATACTAGCCAATAACCACTGATACAGTTTGATCTGATCAGGACTCAAACCCACGATCTACTGCACTCAAGGCGAGCACACTAGTCAATAACCACTGATACAGTTTGATCTGATCAGGACTTAAACCCACGATCTACTGCACTCAAGGCGAGCATACTAGTCAATAACCACTGATACAGTTTGATCTGATCAGGACTCAAACCCATGATCTACTGCACTCAAGGCGAGCATACTAGTCAATAACCACTGATACAGTTTGATCTGATCAGGACTCAAACCCATGATCTACTGCACTCAAGGCGAGCATACTAGCCAATAACCACTGATACAGTTTGATCTGATCAGGACTCAAACCCACGATCTACTGCACTCAAGGCGAGCATACTAGTCAATAACCACTGATACAGTTTGATCTGATCAGGACTCAAACCCACGATCTACTGCACTCAAGGCGAGCATACTAGTCAATAACCACTGATACAGTTCTACTGTTTGCTTTATAATGGATGCTTTAGAATGAAAATAAGTCTTGTATGTTTACATATGATGTACTTTTAGAAAGTTACTTTACAATTGACAAACAGTGTAAATCTCCTTTCTCCTCTGATAACAATCATATAGGCACTCAAAGCATATGAACTGTGGCTAATTTGGCAATTATATACTACACTGTAGAGATTATCATTATGTGAGAGCCTTGATTATGATGAATAGAATTAGGAAAATGTTTTGAACATTTTGGCAAGAAAAAGAGTAGAAGAGATAAAAGAGGACAGCAGTAGAGATTAGACTAGAGATACCTAAAGCTGTCAGACTTTATATACTGTAATCATATGTTATGTCAGATCTAACTCAGTCTAAAGGCAGCTCTACATTTCTTTACAAATTTCTGTAATATACATTTATATTTTATCAACTTTCTTGATAGCAAGGCATGTAAGTTCTTATATAGTTTTATGTATTTCTCACATGGAGCCGACAACTTCACATAAAAACAGCGTTTAAATTTGTGGTTTACGTTCTTCATTAATTACTATAATAAATTATAAAAAATATGTTTATGAATTTGTACCTTTCTAATTTACATTTAATGAGGGTGGGTAGTGTATCATCTTTTCTATTTTTGTATTTTAGATGTGGATAAAATATTTTGTTGGTTAGACTGCATTTTTTTGTAAGAGATAAAAATTCTTTGGTTGAAATCACATTGCCATCTTTTATGAGTGTATTTTATAATTTATTTAATTGTATAATATTACACTCAGCTGGGTCAAATGATGCAGTGATCAAGTTATATACAAAAGAGTACAATATATAGTAATATTTCAATCAACTTTCTGTGTGTGGGCCTTACTTTGACAATTCTAATGATTGTTTCTTAAAAATACCAGTGCATGCTTTTCTACTATTAAGAAGATAATTTTCAGTATATGTACCCAGAGGTCCTCTGTGTTGTTAGTAGCTCAACACCATATTCTTATATTAAAAAGTTAAGAGACAGCAACCTAAATTGTATAATTTGTGCCCAACACGACTGTCCTGTATATGACAATATAATATGCTAAACTAACCAAAACTAAGGTTTTTGCCGATTCTAATAATATTATTTTATCAATATTGTCTTTCTCAATGTTTTAAAGTCTAGTATAGCTGTAAGTTTTGACAGAACATTTTATTTTTTAGTCGTGTGTTGTATGTTTGTAAGTAATATCTTGTAGTGATTAAGTGAGGTCGTTAGGTGTTGAATGTTCTTAATGTAAGCTGTTTTTTATGACAATAACGGCATGGAAGCTATTACATTCTATTGCCTCTCCAACATTCCTCCCTATGATGGGGGGTAAGTACTAATTACTCAGAGTCTTTATCACTCATTACTATCTTTAATAACATAACATATCTTAAAGGCAAGCCAGACATTGATAGAAAATTATCACCATGGAAAAACCCAAGAAAATATTTGGTTTTGCATGTAAAATGGACAGTTGATGATTTTAGTTTGTCATAAGTTGCACAAGTAATTTTACTGGTGGTATTTTTTTCGTGTATATAGTAATTAACTGCACATTTTACCAAACAAAAAGGATTGCCATTGTAAGAAAGACGCTTGCATGACAGTATCATTTAGTCTTTTCCTTCTCAAGTACTTTGTATAACTTGATACTACAACTCTGACGGAGCTCATTGTTATTGGTTCTGAACCATGCCTCCCTCAAGTCACCTTTATCATAATTTAACTGGCGAATTTTCCTCATTAAGAATGTAATAACAATTACCTAGTCACACGTTGTCTGGCCATAAAGGAAAAAAAAACACATTAAAATTTTAAATCATTTACATTAGGTAGTTCTCTACTTAAAATAGGTTTGGTCACCATAACACTACACTGTTTATTTTATGGATTTTTGGAAAAGACAAGATTTACTACTTAAAGTATACTTACCTCTTTGTAAGTTTCTCATTATTTTATATCATGTATCCATTTGGGGGGGCTATTTGATTTTTCTTTATAGCTAGATTATATATTTTCATCTTTGACAAATTTAGATAATTTATATTATCAACTGTATATGACTGAATTATTAACTTTTTGCCTTCATTTTAGTGATTCTTCGGAAAATATTAAAAAAAAAGATTTTATATCTGTATCAGATTATTATTTTCACTCCTTTCAGAATCAGAATTATTATTTTCAAGGTATTCTTAACGTGTCACTGTCTCTTAAGAATGTTCTAATTTAGTAACTTCTACTGTAGTATATATATAGTTGTTTTTTTGTTTTTATGTCCTTCCATTATGAACTGATCATAATTCATCAATGTTCTAATGTTTATAGCGGGATATTTGATTTTCTGTCAATGTTTGTGTGTATAACTTCCTGTGTGGTTCTTGTATAAATATGGTAACATTTTACTAAAGAATATTGGAGGTGCATTTAAAGTCAGATGTTTACTGCCTTTAGCACTCAAGTGAATTGAATAAATTATCTGATCGTAAGATTTTGATTGCTTTTCATTTCTATCTGAAATGTAATTCTCAATTAATTGCTTCAATTTTTATCTCAGTATCAATAGTTTATTTTAAATGATTTTAGCAACAAAATGAAATTTCTTTTAAGATGTCTAAAAGTTAGTGACCCTTTAGGAATATAAAGATTTGATACTGGGGGGAGTGCCTGGCCACCCTGGAAATCAGCTGTAAAAATGTTTTATTTTCTCCTGTTCTTATTTATTTGTCCTCCTGTAATCAACTTTTGACAAGTAAAATCATTTACACATGTTGAAGTAGAAACCTGACTGGATACCATGCAGAGAACTATCATCAGATATGATATTACAATAACATTCAATCTTTACCATTTATTATTTTTGTTTTAATGTATGTATGATGTTTCATACAGTCTGTCAATAAAAAAATATCAATGTTAACTGTTGTAAGATGGACTGATTTTATTATAGGAGGTTATAGGAGTTAGTATCAGTGTCACCTGAAGCAGGTTGTATTTGTTTTATTTTATGTAAAAGTTGTCTGTACTGATATTATTATTGTAATTCCATGGTAGGGTTACTAAATACATCAATATGTTCAGTTATATTGTAGCAATATTTTCAGTTATATTGGAGTAATATTTTCAGTAATATTGTAGCAATATTTACAGTAATTTTGTAGCAATATTTTCAGTTATATTGTAGCAATATTTTCAGTAATATTGTAGCAATATTTTCAGTAATATTGTAGCAATATTTTCAGTTATATAGTAGCAATATTTTCAGTAATATTGTAGCAATATTTTCAGTAATATTGTAACAATATTTTCAGTAATATTGTAGCAATATTTTCAGTAATATTGTAGCAATATTTTCAGTTATATAGTAGCAATATTTTCAGTAATATTGTAGCAATATTTTCAGTTATATTTTAGCAATATTTTCAGTAATATTGTAGCAATATTTTCAGTTATATTGTAGCAATATTTTCAGTTATATAGTAACAATATTTTCAGTAATATTGTAGCAATATTTTCAGTTATATAGTAGCAATATTTTCAGTAATATTGTAGCAATATTTTCAGTAATATTGTAGCAATATTTTCAGTAATATTGTAGAATATTTTCAGTTATATAGTAGCAATATTTTCTGTAATATTGTAGCAACATGTTAAGTTATATTGTAGCAATATTTTCAGTTATTTTGTACGGTAGTTACTTTTAAAAGTATTTGAAATATGATTCATGGAAGCCATAATTTGTATGTAATTTTGACATTGCAATTATTAAAAAAAAAAATATTCTGAGCAAAAAATAGATGTGTTACAGGGGACAGTACTGTAATGAGAGGCACAATTATTGATATATGATAAGGAGTGGTAATATGTAAAAAGGGGGGTAAGGAGAGGCAGTGTCTAAATCAAGAAGATAGTATAAGATAGAGACATGTCAGAAGAAGATTTTAGGAGATATATAACTAGATTAATGTTTAACGGCATGTCATACTTCAAATTAATACCAGGGTTAATGTGTACATAAAATAAAAAATATCCTTACTGTTTACATAAAGATAGGGTACACATGGTATATATCTGAACATAAACAGATTTGATCATATATACCTAGTGTTTATTTCAATATTTAAAAGAGTATTATATTTCATTAAATGAGCTTGATATTTATTTATTGTGATAAAACCTTTGTATCCAGTAGTTTTCAATGTGTAAAATGTACCGCTAATGAAAAATCTTTATATTTTATTTTTTAAACTGTCTGTCCTTGGAAAGGTGGATGGAATGAAACCTATAATTACTTTATTTTGTTCAATGTGTTACTTTATTTATACCATGATCCAATTTTTAGTAAATATTTACAAATAAAAAATACCTGGGTAACAAAAAGATGTGATTAGTCAAATTATAGCTACAGTAGTTACCCTCTTATACAATTCTATCAATATTAACAAAATAAACTACCCTCACCTATTATTGAAAACAAAAAAGGTCATGTGTCTTATGACATCCAGGTACTGGCTTGGGACAGGCACAAAAAGTGGTAGGTTATACCCTTCTTTGTTATGGTTGAATCTCCAACAACAATAAGATACTTATAGTTATTGACTACTAGCTAGGAAGATAGAATATATTGGTCACATGGACAGTACAATAGCAGGGTCAATGAATGTTTGTAGTTAACTAACTACTAGCTAGGAAGGTAGAATATGTTATACTTATAGTTAACTAACTACTAGCTAGGAAGGTAGAATATGTTATACTTGTAGTTAACTAGCTACTAGCTAGGAAGGTAGAATATGTTATACTTGTAGTTAACTAGCTACTAGCTAGGAAGGTAGAATATGTTATACTTGTAGTTAACATACTACTAGCTAGGAAGGTAGAATATGTTATACTTATAGTTAACTAACTACTAGCTAGGAAGGTAGAATATGTTATACTTGTAGTTAACTAACTACTAGCTAGGAAGGTAGAATACGTTATACTTATAGTTAACATACTACTAGCTAGGAAGGTAGAATATGTTATACTTGTAGTTAAATAACTACTAGCTAGGAAGGTAGAATATGTTATACTTGTAGTTAGCTAACTACTAGCTAGGAAGGTAGAATATGTTATACTTGTAGTTAACTAACTACTAGCTAGGAAGGTAGAATATGTTATACTTGTAGTTAACTAACTACTAGCTAGGAAGGTAGAATATGTTATACTTGTAGTTAACTAGCTACTAGCTAGGAAGGTAGAATATGTTATACTTGTAGTTAACTAGCTACTAGCTAGGAAGGTAGAATATGTTATACTTGTAGTTAGCTAACTACTAGCTAGGAAGGTAAAATATGTTATACTTGTAGTTAACTAACTACTAGCTAGGAAGGTAGAATATGTTATACTTGTAGTTAGCTAACTACTAGCTAGGAAGGTAGAATATGTTATACTTGTAGTTAACATACTACTAGCTAGGAAGGTAGAATATGTTATACTTGTAGTTAACTAACTACTAGCTAGGAAGGTAGAATATGTTATACTTGTAGTTAACTAACTACTAGCTAGGAAGGTAGAATATGTTATACTTGTAGTTAACATACTACTAGCTAGGAAGGTAGAATATGTTATACTTATAGTTAACTAACTACTAGCTAGGAAGGTAGAATATGTTATACTTGTAGTTAACATACTACTAGCTAGGAAGGTAGAATATGTTATACTTATAGTTAACTAACTACTAGCTAGGAAGGTAGAATATGTTATACTTGTAGTTAGCATACTACTAGCTAGGAAGGTAGAATATGCTATACTTGTAGTTAACTAACTACTAGCTAGGAAGGTAGAATATGTTATACTTGTAGTTAGCTAACTACTAGCTAGGAAGGTAGAATATTTTATACTTGTAGTTAACATACTACTAGCTAGGAAGATAGAATATGTTATACTTGTAGTTAACTAACTACTAGCTAGGAAGGTAGAATATGTTATACTTGTAGTTAACTAACTACTAGCTAGGAAGGTAGAATATGTTATACTTGTAGTTAACTAGCTACTAGCTAGGAAGGTAGAATATGTTATACTTGTAGTTAACTAGCTACTAGCTAGGAAGGTAGAATATGTTATACTTGTAGTTAACTAACTACTAGCTAGGAAGGTAGAATATGTTATACTTGTAGTTAACTAGCTACTAGCTAGGAAGGTAGAATATGTTATACTTGTAGTTAGCTATCTACTAGCTAGGAAGGTAGAATATGTTATACTTGTAGTTAACTAACTACTAGCTAGGAAGGTAGAATATGTTATACATGTAGTTAACTAACTACTAGCTAGGAAGGTAGAATATGCTATACTTGTAGTTAACATACTACTAGCTAGGAAGGTAGAATATGTTATACTTGTAGTTAACTAACTACTAGCTAGGAAGGTAGAATATGTTATACTTGTAGTTAACTAGCTACTAGCTAGGAAGGTAGAATATGTTATACTTATAGTTAACTAACTACTAGCTAGGAAGGTAGAATATGTTATACTTGTAGTTAACTAACTACTAGCTAGGAAGGTAGAATATGTTATACTTGTAGTTAACTAACTACTAGCTAGGAAGGTAGAATATGTTATACTTGTAGTTAACTAACTACTAGCTAGGAAGGTAGAATATGTTATACTTATATAGTTAACTAACTACTAGCTAGGAAGGTAGAATATGTTATACTTGTAGTTAACTAGCTACTAGCTAGGAAGGTAGAATATGTTATACTTGTAGTTAACTAGCTACTAGCTAGGAAGGTAGAATATGTTATACTTGTAGTTATCTAACTACTAGCTAGGAAGGTAGAATATGTTATACTTGTAGTTAACTAACTACTAGCTAGGAAGGTAGAATATGTTATACTTATAGTTAACTAACTTCTAGCTAGGAAGGTAGACTATGTTATACTTGTAGTTAACTAGCTACTATCTAGGAAGGTAGAATATGTTATACTTGTAGTTAGCTAACTACTAGCTAGGAAGGTAGAATATGTTATACTTGTAGTTAACTAACTACTAGCTAGGAAGGTAGAATATGTTATACTTGTAGTTAACTAACTACTAGCTAGGAAGGTAGAATATGTTATACTTGTAGTTAGCTAACTACTAGCTAGGAAGGTAGAATATGTTATACTTGTAGTTAACATACTACTAGATAGGAAGGTAGAATATGTTATACTTGTAGTTAACTAACTACTAGCTAGGAAGGTAGAATATGTTATACTTGTAGTTAGCTAACTACTAGCTAGGAAGGTAGAATATGTTATACTTGTAGTTAACATACTACTAGCTAGGAAGGTAGAATATGTTATACTTGTAGTTAACTAACTACTAGCTAGGAAGGTAGAATATGTTATACTTGTAGTTAGCTAACTACTAGCTAGGAAGGTAGAATATGTTATACTTGTAGTTAACATACTACTAGCTAGGAAGGTAGAATATGTTATACTTGTAGTTAACTAACTACTAGCTAGGAAGGTAGAATATGGTATACTTGTAGTTAACTGGCTACTAGCTAGGAAGGTAGAATATGTTATACTTATAGTTAACTAACTACTAGCTAGGAAGGTAGAATATGTTATACTTGTAGTTAACATACTACTAGCTAGGAAAGTAGAATATGTTATACTTGTAGTTAACTAACTACTAGCTAGGAAGGTAGAATATGTTATACTTGTAGTTAACTAACTACTAGCTAGGAAGGTAGAATATGTTATACTTGTAGTTAACATACTACTAGCTAGGAAGGTAGAATATGTTATACTTGTAGTTAACTAACTACTAGCTAGGAAGGTAGAATATGTTATACTTGTAGTTAACTAACTACTAGCTAGGAAGGTAGACTATGTTATACTTGTAGTTAGCTAACTACTAGCTAGGAAGGTAGAATATGTTATACTTGTAGTTAACATACTACTAGCTAGGAAGGTAGAATATGTTATACTTGTAGTTAACTAACTACTAGCTAGGAAGGTAGAATATGTTATACTTGTAGTTAGCTAACTACTAGCTAGGAAGGTAGAATATGTTATACTTGTAGTTAGCATACTACTAGCTAGGAAGGTAGAATATGTTATACTTGTAGTTAACTAACTACTAGCTAGGAAGGTAGAATATGGTATACTTGTAGTTAACTAGCTACTAGCTAGGAAGGTAGAATATGTTATACTTATAGTTAACTAACTACTAGCTAGGAGGGTAGAATATGTTGTACTTGTAGTTAACATACTACTAGCTAGGAAGGTAGAATATGTTATACTTGTAATTAACTAACTACTAGCTAGGAAGGTAGAATATGTTATACTTGTAGTTAACTAACTACTAGCTAGGAAGGTAGAATATGTTATACTTGTAGTTAACATACTACTAGCTAGGAAGGTAGATTATGTTATACTTGTAGTTAACTAGCTACTAGCTAGGAAGGTAGAATATGTTATACTTGTAGTTAACTAGCTACTAGCTAGGAAGGTAGAATATGTTATACTTATAGTTAGCTAACTACTATCTAGGAAGGTAGAATATGTTATACTTGTAGTTAACTAACTACTAGCTAGGAAGGTAGAATATGTTATACTTGTAGTTAGCTAACTACTAGCTAGGAAGGTAGAATATGTTATACTTGTAGTTAACATACTACTAGCTAGGAAGGTAGAATATGTTATACTTGTAGTTAACTAACTACTAGCTAGGAAGGTAGAATATGTTATACTTGTAGTTAGCTAACTACTAGCTAGGAAGGTAGAATATGTTATACGTGTAGTTAACATACTACTAGCTAGGAAGGTAGAATATGTTATACTTGTAGTTAACTAACTACTAGCTAGGAAGGTAGAATATGTTATACTTGTAGTTAACATACTACTAGCTAGGAAGGTAGAATATGTTATACTTATAGTTAACTAACTACTAGCTAGGAAGGTAGAATATGTTATACTTGTAGTTAACTAACTACTAGCTAGGAAGGTAGAATATGTTATACTTATAGTTAACTAACTACTAGCTAGGAAGATAGAATATATTGGTCACATGGACAGTACAATAGCAGGGTCAATGAATGTTTGTAGTTAACTAACTACTAGCTAGAAAGGTAGAATATGTTATACTTGTAGTTAACTAACTACTAGCTAGGAAGGTAGAATATGTTATACTTTTAGTTAACTAACTACTAGCTAGGAAGGTAGAATATGTTATACTTATAGTTAACTAACTACTAGCTAGGAAGGTAGAATATGTTATACTTGTAGTTAACTAACTACTAGCTAGGAAGGTAGAATGTGTATAGCTAAGAAGGTAGAATATGTTATACTTGTAGTTAGCTAACTACTAGCTAGGAAGGTAGAATATGTTATACTTATAGTTAACTAACTACTAGCTAGGAAGGTAGAATATGTTATACTTGTAGTTAACTAGCTACTAGCTAGGAAGGTAGAATATGTTATACTTATAGTTAACTAACTACTAGCTAGGAAGATAGAATATGTTGGTTAAATCATACATTTGTCTCATAAATAAATTGTTTCTAAAAGTTTTAGACTACCATTATTATAATTAATTGTTATTTTGTTTTTTCTTTGACAGATCTAAAGACAGGACAGCATCTTATTATTTTATTGTGTTGTATTCTCCTGCATCAAGGTAAGTGTTTCATCAAAACATTTGCATGTTTACAAATAGTATTTTAAACTTTTACCAATAATATTACCACTTGAAATACCCATAACAGATTTTTGTGTGGGCTTTATGGATAAAAACTCTTAGAATATAAACATGGTCTGGTTTGCTTTAAAGTTTCCAAATATAAATCAAATATATGTCTTAAAATCCTACATAGCAAAGTTAAAAAGTTAGATTTTTTAGCTGACACTTTAAAAAATGTTGTTTGTTCTTTTCCGGTTGACAGGATTTGAAACAATTGTGTGGGTTCAAATCTTGCAGAGAGAAGAGCAAATTTACCCCAAAAAATTACTGTTGAAAAATGTTCCTATATAAGTACAGAAAAATTGTATCTTATATCAGAAAAATAGAAAGATGAAAAACAGTCCATTTAAAAAATAAGAGTTATACATTACATTTGAGTACAGTAACTAGTAGGGATTTTAATGTTTTTTTTTGTATATTTGATTTTTCAAAGTAGTAGTCATATACAAAGGCCAGTAAGTGTGAAATCTTCTCTTAATGACTTTTTTTATTCTTTCTGTCAGCTTTGTAAGAATTAAACAGCAAGACATACATCATCTGGTGTTTTATGTGATCTGTTGTAATTCTATGGAAAACCTTCAGTGCCAATATTCTGAAATAAAATTTGATGCTTTTATGTTGATTATATATATCTGGTTCCAATAGTACTGTGGTAGTTAAATTAAAAAGATGACAGCAAAAATTGGTTAATCTTGCATGTGAATACATGGTACCATAGAACTCACTGTACCAAAGGGTCTGACTATATATACACCTGAAAATTAAACCCAACAGTGTTAGAATATCAAAAATAAATCCTAAGTAACATTAGCACACAAGTAAATTATCCTCCTTGTTCGTTTACAAGTACTTTATTTTTGATATTTAGTATACAAGAGGAGTTATACTGTTTATTACATAGATGTTACACTTTTGGTAGCACTAAAACATGTTTCAAAAAGTAACTTGTTCTTCATTGTCGGATGTTCAATGACATGTTTGATTGTGATGAAGTTGGCACTGTGAAGTCATGCAGTGATATAATGGTATTTCTTTCACAGAGTTTCACTGCCATCTATGTATTAATTGAAGTTATTTCTGTTCTTTGTTTGTCAGCCATTAATAAGAATTGAGGAGTTGTTGTGTACTTTCTTCTATAAACAGTATATTTACAATCAGACTTTTACTGTTAAACAGATGTAAATATGATGTTTTTATCAAAACGTTTCAACACACAACACTAGTATCGACTGAGTTATCACAGAAATGTAAAAAAAAAAAAGAACTAGTGAAGAAAGTGTGGTTTTCTTATTGTATGCTTGACTGATATTTCTCCTCTGTTGCTATTGTCTGATAACAAGGTTTATAAGTCACCATACATCAACCATACAGTATATTATTGCATCTAACTTTGTATGTAGCCAAGCAGATAATTATTCTGCACATTCTTCATTTAACAGTTAAATGAAAATATTATTCATATTTGTTATTGTTTAAGTTTTGAGATAGATGGATTTTATACCTGTTTCTCTCTATTAAGTTAATAGTGTAATATATTAATGTGCAATAACAAAATTTGTTGGAAATTGAAAATTTTAAAGTTTTTTCCATATATTTGAAATTCTAAAGAAACAAGATCTTTATCTTCAAAGTGTAAATTATAAAAACATATGAATTATGTAATTTTATTGCTTGTGAAAAGGTCTAGGAAATTACGAAAAGATGTGAATCTAGAGAATGTGAAGTTTGTCAAGGTTACACGTGGGTTGTGCTATATCTTTTAGAGATGACTACATGCTACAACTTTTATGTTCCATCAAAGTATCCACTGTTGTTGCTTTATTTTCAAAACACCCATTTTCATTGTATTTCAAGATCTAAAAACTTTAATGTCTGTTGTGTTGCTATGACGATGGCTAGTATAATTGGTTTCACTCTCAATTTATCATACAAAAGGTGCCATACCCTACATATGATAGAAGAGTGCAACACAGTAATCATTGTACCTGTTTGTTTGTTTGTTTGTTTACTTTTGATCATATTTGGTTCAGTTTTGTATACATTTGTGATCCCTTGGAAATTTTGTTGTAAACAAGTTATTTACTGATAGACTAATAACATTGTCTGTAATGATTTCGTTATTAGTAACACTATGTTCATCAATTATAAACTGTATCTGTCAGGGATCTGGTTTTCATTTATAATTAAACATGGATGTAATAAACTTAAGAGAGATTAAGGTTGTGTATGACAAATACAATACAGTGATTAATGATTGATAGGTTTAGGACACACAAGTAGGAAATGGTGACTGTCTTCATAATTATCACTATCAATTGATTTATAATTACTAAGCTAGTAATCCAGTACTTGAATAGTGGTCATTACTTTTAAGAGAGATGGATTGCCAGTTTATTTTTAGATTTGGTGTGCAGATTCATAATAGAAGATTTAATTTTCTATTAACAAGGTCATATTGGGTCAAACTTAAGGTCATGTCCAGGTCACAAAACTACCTCCCATAAATAGCTTGTTTAATTGAACATGCCAATGTAAGTGAATTATGCCTAGTAATTGTGAGGATACTTGAAAGAATTTAAATTGAAATATTTTGACGGGTGGTTATTTTGTTCTGTGGTTTAGTCTGTTGTTGACCTGTGTTAATGTTAGCCTGTCTTTCTATTGTATACACCATGGTGTCCAGTAGATTTATCTACAATCTGACACTTTTCAATGTTTCTCAGACAATCCTAGTTATAGTGTGTGGTAGTGTTTATTTAGTCCATACAGTTTGATACAAAAGAAGAAATTAGTCATGTACAGTGTAATCCATATTCATTGAAAATATTTAAAAAAAAGTTTGTAGTAAATTGTAACTGATGTTTATACTAGGCAGTTTACTGTTGGAATGACTTTTATAGTCTGTTACGTTAAAATGGATTGATTTGATTGATTGATTGATTGATTGTGTTTAATGCCACTTTTAGCAATATTTCAGCTATATCATGGCGACCAGTTTTAGTGGTGGAAGAAGCCGGAGTACCAGGAGAGAACCACCGACCATGGGCAAGCAGCTTGTAAACTTTGTCACTTGCGGCTGTGATTCAAGTGCACCCTTTTTTGTAATTTACAAAGCCGGGCGTATTCACGCTGTATTGGTGATAGGCTTGTATGAGGCCACAATTAAAAATATTTCTGTTTCCCCTTACCCGACCCACAATTTTGGAAGTGGGTAGATAGGTAGGCGTCTTTTTTTTTTTTTGACGACAAAGATGTGCTCGGTAGTGCGAAAATATCGATCTTTTGCCAAAACGAATTTAAAATACGGAATTTTGAGCGAAGCGGAAAAAAAAAAAAAAAGTGACAGCAAATTTCCAATGAAATTTTTTCAGTCGGTCGA
This sequence comes from Bathymodiolus brooksi, assembly GCA_963680875.1. Taxonomy (NCBI): domain Eukaryota; kingdom Metazoa; phylum Mollusca; class Bivalvia; order Mytilida; family Modiolidae; genus Bathymodiolus; species Bathymodiolus brooksi. The sequence continues at coordinate 168,547,018 of OY804575.1, forward strand.
TTTTGACAGGGTCGGTCGGGTAAGGAGAAACAAACTTATTTTTAATTCTGGCCTGAGTTGTTAGGTAAACCAACTACCTAATTCATTGAGCCACCCTGGCCCTTATGTTAAAATGGAAGATCAATAGAACTATAAAACACTCTAGTCTTCAATTTCAAGAAATTCTATATAGCAATGAACATCTTGTCCAACCACAGAATTATGATTAATATATCCCCAGTAGATAATACTAGTATGTGTCTTATCTAGAATGAACTGTTAATAGTCAGTCTATGTTGTGGATGAATTCTATTTGTTATCATTAACTGTAAACCTTATCATATCTGTAGGGCTACTGTACTTGACTTGTAGATTATATACAACACATAACAACATGTACATAGTCTTAATGCCATCTCATGGGATGAAGGTAGAAAAATATGTATGGAGGGGGGGGGGGCAATCTAGACTGAATGCCATCTCATAGGATGAAGGTAGAAAATATGTAGGGAAAGGGGGGGGGGGCAATTTAGACTTAATGCCATCTCATTGGATGAAGGTAGAAAAATATGTGGGGAGGGGGAGGGGGGCAATCTAGTCTTAATGCCATCTCATAGGATGAAGATAGAAAAATATGTGGGTAGGGGGATGGGGTGCAATCTAGTCATAATGCCATGTACCAGACTTGCAGATTATATACAACACATAACATGTACATAGTCTTAAAGCCATCTCATAGAATGAAGGTAGAAAAATATGTGGGGATGGGAGGCAATCTAGACTTAATGCTATCTCATAGGATGAAGGTAGATAGAAGAATGGGGATGTGGGTGAACGCAGGTGCTCCAGGAAGGATTAGTGGTTCCTGCTCCACTAGTGACACCCATCACGTAACTATTAAATGTCACAAACATCATCTGATATTTAAATGGTGTTGGACACCAGTATAGGTATATAGATACAAATAATATGAGTAAGTTGATAGAAACTCATATTTGTCTTTGATCATGATCCTATTAAAGATATGTATGGTCTATGATGTAATCATTTCTTGTCTATTTTTGTTTACTGAGATTCTTGATCTTATTTTGTTAACATGTTTGCTGAGAATATTTTTATAGCTTTTAAAAAATCATAAATTTGTTATATTGATGGGAAATGTGTGTTTCATCAATACTAACTTAATTTTCATAGTATTCAAAACTGAAATAAATGATAGGCTATTTATCATGGCCTTGCTATCTTCTGATTTGTCTGTTTCTATATAGTTGTGGATTAATCTCCCAGAGGTTTGATAAAAGCATATATCTTATGCAATCATTTTTCTCTTTTCTCCATTGGAAAAAAAATCTTTCCAATTTATTAAATAATTTTGAGCTTGTATAACTTTTTCTAGAATTTCGAATGCCCATATTATATCTCAGTAAGCATGAATTTAATCATACAACTTGTATTGAAGATCAGCTTCATATATAGACTTATACTTATAGATGTTGACAATGAAGGACAGTTATGTCCTCTGAATTATGATAAATGTGATTACTTTGAATTCCCAATTGTAAATTTTCCAATTTTAAGTAATAACTCATAGCTTCACAATTTTATTGTTGCCATCTTGACTGTTGATTTATAAGTAATATCTGTATCTCAGTTTTCTCATGTTAACTTGTGAATCTGTGTGTTTTCACAATGGGACCATATATGGAATGGGAGCACATTTTTTGATTTGCATTTGTTTTTTGTATGTTGATAGATTTTATTTATTTCTTGCAGTTTTTGAGATAAACTCAACTGAAAGTGGTCAAAATAAGTCAGTTTTCAAAAAATGTACATTTTTATTTTTCAGTCAATTTTAATGTAGATTTTACAAAATGATCATCTTAAAGATTCCTTTCTAAGTCATTAAAGTAAATCACCTTTTAAGGAACCAGATTAAGAAAATTCACATAATTGGAAGGTAGAAAGAATTTTCAAAATAAAAATGTCTAATTTTGGTTCTGTAGAAAAGATGTAGATATGATTAAAAATCATTGAAATTATGTCAAGGTCATAGAAAAGTCATAAAGTCAAGGTCATAGACAAAGTTAATAATTTAAGAGTATTAAGTAGCTTTTGTCCTCAAACTCTGGATTCAGATACAATTGCTACTAAAGACAAAGTTTCTCAACATGATTCACACTTCAAGGTAGCAACACAAAGAGATTACTACTAAACTATCATGTTTTTGTTCACTTATTGAATTAAAGATGGTATATAATCATTTTGTGAGTGTCTTGAGCACATTTTCATGATAGCTTCCAAAATATCTCACTACCTACCTATCCTCTTCTCTCCCGTCAGAGCATAAGGTCGCCACAAGATTACACCATCCAGTTCTATCTTTAGCCTTTGTTTCAGCTTGTCCCCAGGTCATGTCAAGCTCTTTCAGTTCGGATTCAATAGTTCTGCGCCAGTTGGTCTTTGGTCTGCCTCTTGGTCTCTTTCCCTGGGGTGTCCATCTAAGGGCTATCCTTGTTATATTGGATACTGGCATCCTGAGAACATGCCCTAGCCATCTGAAACGTCTCTGTTGTATTTCTTTGAGGACGCATTGTGAAATTTGTCATTTCTAGTAGGTTTTCATTTGAAATACAGTTTGGCCAGAAAATTTTACAAATTTGTAAAATATCTCACTGAGACACTCAATATAGGGTCCAGCCTCAAGGTACTCAGTGATAAACCAGTGAAAATTTTAATTTTGATTCCCCCATTCTATTTACCAACATATTACCAGTACACTTAGACACTCAATATAGAATCCAGCCTCAGGGTGCTCAGTGATAAACCAGTGAAGATTTTTATTTTGATTTCCCCATTCTATTTACTAACATATTACCAGTACACTCAGACACTCAATTTAGAGCCCAGCCACAGGGTGCTCAGTGATAAACCAGTGAATATTTTTATTTTGATTCTCCCATTCTATTTACCAACATATTACCAGTACACTTAGACACTCAATATAGAGTCCAGCCTCAGGGTGCTCTGTGATAAACCAGTGGAGATTTTCATTTTGATTCCCCCATTCTATTTACTAACATATTAGCAGTACACTATAGAGTTCAGCCTCAAGGTACTCTCTGATAAACCAGTGGAGATTTTCATTTTGATTCCCCCATTCTATTTACTACCATATTACCAGTACCTAATTGACTCTGATGGTAGTATGTGTATTTGATTGTTTGTATATATAGATAATATCTATCTTTATATTATTTACAACTAGAGGCAAGGGATAAGTCAACAACAAATTACTTACTGATATACACTGTGTAATTATCTCTATTATCAACTGTTATAAAATATATACCTATAAGTATTAAGGTAAACCTGTTATAAAATATATACCTATAAGTACCCATGGTAAACCTGTTATAAAATATATACCTATAAGTACCCACAGTAAACCTGTTATAAAATATATACCTATAAGTACCCACGGTAAACCTGTTATAAAATATATACCTATAAGTACCCACAGTAAACCTGTTATAAAATATATACCTATAAGTACCCACGGTAAACCTGTTATAAAATATATACCTATAAGTACCCACAGTAAACCTGTTATAAAATATATACCTATAAGTACCCACGGTAAACCTGTTATAAAATATATACCTATAAGTACCCACTGTAAACCTGTTATAAAATATATACCTATAAGTACCCACGGTAAACCTGTTATAAAATATATACCTATAAGTACCCACGGTAAACCTGTTATAAAATATATACCTATAAGTACCCACGGTAAACCTGTTATAAAATATATACCTATAAGTACCCACGGTAAACCTGTTATAAAATATATACCTATAAGTACCCACGGTAAACCTGTTATAAAATATATACCTATAAGTACCCACGGTAAACCTGTTATAAAATATATACCTATAAGTACCCACAGTAAACCTGTTATAAAATATATACCTATAAGTACCCACGGTAAACCTGTTATAAAATATATACCTATAAGTACCCACTGTAAACCTGTTATAAAATATATACCTATAAGTACCCACGGTAAACCTGTTATAAAATATATACCTATAAGTACCCACGGTAAACCTGTTATAAAATATATACCTATAAGTACCCACGGTAAACCTGTTATAAAATATATACCTATAAGTACCCACGGTAAACCTGTTATAAAATATATACCTATAAGTACCCACGGTAAACCTGTTATAAAATATATACCTATAAGTACCCACTGTAAACCTGTTATAAAATATATACCTATAAGTACCCACTGTAAACCTGTTATAAAATATATACCTATGAGTACCCACGGTAAACCTGTTATAAAATATATACCTATAAGTACCCACGGTAAACCTGTTATAAAATATATACCTATAAGTACCCACAGTAAACCTGTTATAAAATATATACCTATAAGTACCCACGGTAAACCTGTTATAAAATATATACCTATGAGTACCCACAGTAAACCTGTTATAAAATATATACCTATAAGTACCCACAGTAAACCTGTTATAAAATATATACCTATAAGTACCCACGGTAAACCTGTTATAAAATATATACCTATAAGTACCCACTGTAAACCTGTTATAAAATATATACCTATAAGTACCCACTGTAAACCTGTTATAAAATATATACCTATAAGTACCCACTGTAAACCTGTTATAAAATATATACCTATGAGTACCCACGGTAAACCTGTTATAAAATATATACCTATAAGTACCCACGGTAAACCTGTTATAAAATATATACCTATAAGTACCCACAGTAAACCTGTTATAAAATATATACCTATAAGTACCCACGGTAAACCTGTTATAAAATATATACCTATAAGTACCCACGGTAAACCTGTTATAAAATATATACCTATGAGTACCCACGGTAAACCTGTTATAAAATATATACCTATAAGTACCCACGGTATACCTATGAGTACCCACTGTAAACCCTGATTAAGAAGTTTTTGATCCTTGTGATCTATAGTTGTTACAGATAAAGACATTATTAATACAAACCCAATATTCTGCTTCAATGTATATTTTTGATCGTTGATAAAATATAAGTAAACTTGCACATTTGCTACATTGCCATCAGATAATAAGAAGTGGTGAACTTTGGTTTGTAATGGGAGATGATGATGCTGTATTTTACATTAAGTTGTCAGACTTTCACGGCTGATTGATAATAGAGTGATATTTTCTATAGGTCTATTTTAATCTGCTCTATGATATACTTTTATACTGGGATGTAATGGCAGCAGGTGATTTTGGTATCAAAGTCAAGCATAGCTTGCATTCAAATCATTCTCACCAGAAACTGAACCACAATAGTCGACAGGGAGCCTGTTCTTACACAAATGCTCTGCCAACTGTACAATCTATCAGTATTCCCATCAGAATGTGGCAGAAATTTTGGTAATATGACAAAAAACCCGAAACATTTCAATAAATGAGATTTCAAATCGTTAATGACTGTCTGAAATTTTCAAGTATGGTAATTACTCTAGCACACCGTTCTGTAACAGACATTTCTTTTTTATGATTTATAAAGGATAAATATGATTTATATTTATATATGTATGATGTGTAAAAGATCAATTAAAACAGTCTCTCTTTCCCATCGCTATTAAAAACTCATTATTCTCTAATATGTGCTGTACTTTTATTTTTATATGACTCAATTTAGTGGCAAAACAGAAATTTTTGTTTAAACATGCAGAAGATAATTTTAGGCTTGAGAATTTTACTGCGTTTCGATATGAATTTCATTACAACACTTTTATTTGAGTGTTTTTAAAGATGTCTCTCCAGATGTGATGTTTCCAAAGATAATTGTAATAAAAAAAATTCTAATTTTCTTGAAGTATCAAGTTTTGTTAATGCATTCGAGAAAATCAAAAGCATAAAAAATGAAATGATTATAAATTATACATGTTGCTGTTGTAATTATATCAGTCAAGTTTCCTCCTACAATGATTTTTAACACACAAATTACATTGATTTTTGTTACAATAGTTTTTTACTGATAGAAATGGTAGTAAAATTGTTGATAAGATAGTTATCTCCCCTGTATTATTGGAGATGCTGATAAAACATATGTATAGTTATCTCCCCTGTATTAATGGACATGTTGATAAAACGTATGTATTTAATAAGATGATGAATCTATAATAAATTACACTATATACAATAATTAAGTTGTGGAGTATTGAAGATTGAAGTATTATTAACAGCTGTTGATGAATGACAAAACCTCACACACAACAAAACTCATTGACATACACTTCTGAGTTCATTAGTAATAATTGCTTCTAACTTAACTTTGGTTCATCTTAATATTAGCCTCTTATTGTCTTATCATAGCAGTCTGTCATACAATAGTATAGTGTTAGAGGCAGTCAACATACTGGACACCTCATATTTAAATGATCCAAGCTTTCGGGTTCATTACTAGAAATTGGTTTTAACTTGAGAGGGTTTGTTATATCAACAGTTTTAGAACCAACTGAAAAAAGTATTGTCTGGATGTTTGACTGACAAAACTCAAATATTCCTGGCTCTTTTTAATTTTAAAAAAGTGTGTGTGTGTGGGGGGGGGGGGGGGGGGGTGGCTAGGGGGTGGAAGGTGTTTATTGGTCATTACCTGCTATATGTCTGTATAGTCAGTAAGATATCTTCATTTTTACATACAATTATCAGTTGGTAACGTTCAGCTCCCTGATGAAATAGAATTATTTCTTTATTTTGACTATATTTTGAATTTGTCAATCAGAAGTCATACTACCTTAAGCTTGGTTGTTTGACATCCGAGTTGAGTATGAATTGCACATTCACATATATTTCAAAGGCATTGAATTTAAAACTAAAAATATAACATTTGTTTGAATGGGGTATTTCTTGTATAGGAATTATTGGAAATGTTATCCAAATGACAATATCTTTTTAAGTTTTGTAATGTAGAGTAAAATAAATTAGGCCACTGTGACTTGCTTATGACCATGTATAACCTAAGCTTATAAAGGCATGTTTAGATGAACTTGGGGGCATGGGGACTGTCATAGCCACCGTGGTATGGTAGTTAGATTTACATATGGAAATGTAATTGGTGCCTATCACCACTAAATGTTTGAATTTATTTGTCCCCTCCCCATAGTGGGATGTAACCTATACAACTTTATGTGATATAGTTTGCTCGTGAATTTATTTGGATGGTTTATTGTTAAGAAAAGTATTCAACGAATATTAAAAATGGAGAGATAAAGGACTATCAATGTTATGATTGAAGTCATCTCACATTTACATTGCTACTTGGGTGGGGGATAATTTAATTGAATGTGCTTGTTTTATTGTGATAAACTTTATGTTATAGAATTTAATTGGGTTACATAATAGGTAAAGGCATCAGTATAAAACCAGTAACAACAGCCAAACCTAACATATCAATTAATGACCATTCTGATATCATTACTCTTAATACAACAAATTGACTCAATTATCGATTCAAGATATTTTTACTAGATTTTATAAAGATTTACTATCTAAATAAAACACTTTAAATCCTTGGCTGGCAAAAATATAAATCATGAAAAAATGAACCAAAATGTATAGTGTTATCAATATTATTAGTTTAATGTCAGAAAAACTGTTTAAATTTTCTTTTCATAAACTGATTGGTTAATTAATTGTTTACTTATGTTATAAATATTTAGTGTCTGAAAATATATACAATATATGTACATTGTTAGAAAATATATAATTTATTTGTACAGCTTGCCTTTATAAACAATTGGAAAATCGAGTCTTTGGTGTGTATTCTGCAATGTCAAAAAGTCCAAAGCAACTGCCAAATTGTCTGAAAAGATCAGAAACAAGCTTCATTCTGAACGTTTTAAATAGTTTTCTCTATCACGTTCACACTTATACTGTTACCGTTCACACTTATACTGTTACCGTTCACACTTATACTGTTACCGTTCACACTTATACTGTTTCCGTTTCTCACTTATACTGTTACCGTTTACACTTTTATACTGTTACCGTTCACACTTATACTGTTACCGTTCATACTTATACTGTTACCGTTCACACTTATACTGTTACCGTTCACACTTATACTGTTTCCGTTTCTCACTTATACTGTTACCGTTTACACTTTTATACTGTTACCGTTCATACTTATACTGTTACCGTTCATACTTATACTGTTACCGTTCACACTTATACTGTTTCCGTTTCTCACTTATACTGTTTCCGTTTCTCACTTATACTGTTTCCGTTTCTCACTTATACTGTTATCGTTCATATTTATACTGTTACCGTTCACACTTATACTGTTACCGTTCACACTTATACTGTTTCCGTTTCTCACTTATACTGTTTCCGTTTCTCACTTATACTGTTATCGTTCACACTTATACTGTTACCGTTTCTCACTTATACTGTTACCGTTCACACTTATACTGTTACCGTTTCTCACTTATACTGTTACCGTTCACACTTATACTGTTTCCGTTTCTCACTTATACTGTTATCGTTCACACTTATACTGTTACCGTTTCTCACTTATACTGTTACCGTTCACACTTATACTGTTACCGTTTCTCACTTATACTGTTACCGTTCACACTTATACTGTTTCCGTTTCTCACTTATACTGTTACCATTCATACTTATACTGTTACCGTTCACACTTATACTGTTACCGTTTCTCACTTATACTGTTACCGTTCACACTTATACTGTTTCCGTTTCTCACTTATACTGTTACCGTTCACACTTATACTGTTACCGTTCACACTTATACTGTTTTCGTTTCACACTTATACTATTACCGTTCACACTTATACTGTTACCGTTCACACTTATACTGTTACCGTTTCTCACTTATACTGTTTCCGTTTCTCACTTATACTGTTACCGTTCACACTTATACTGTTACCGTTCACACTTATACTGTTTCCGTTTCTCACTTATACTGTTACCGTTCACACTTATACTGTTACCGTTCACACTTATACTGTTACCGTTTCTCACTTATACTGTTACCGTTCACACTTATACTGTTTCCGTTTCTCACTTATACTGTTTCCGTTTCTCACTTATACTGTTACCGTTCACACTTATACTGTTACCGTTTACACTTTTATACTGTTACCGTTCACACTTATACTGTTACCGTTCATACTTATAATGTTACCATTCACACTTATACTGTTACCGTTCATAGTTATAATGTTACCATTCACACTTATACTGTTACCGTTCACACTTTTACTGTTACCATTCACACTTATACTGTTACCATTCACACTTATACTGTTTCCGTTTCTCACTTATACTGTTTCCGTTTCTCACTTATACTGTTATCGTTCATATTTATACTGTTACCGTTCACACTTATACTGTTACCGTTCACACTTATACTGTTTGCGTTTCTCAATTATACTGTTATCATTCACACTTATACTGTTACCGTTTCTCACTTATACTGTTACCGTTCACACTTATACTGTTTCCGTTTCTCACTTATACTGTTACCGTTCACACTTATACTGTTACTGTTCACACTTATACTGTTACCGTTTCTCACTTATACTGTTACCGTTCACACTTATACTGTTTCCGTTTCTCACTTATAATGTTACCATTCATACTTATACTGTTACCGTTCACACTTATACTGTTTTCGTTTCTCACTTATACTGTTGCCGTTCACACTTATACTGTTACCGTTCACACTTATACTGTTACCATTCACACTTATAATGTTACCGTTCACACTTATAATGTTACCGTTCACACTTATACTGTTACCGTTCACACTTATACTGTTACCGTTTCTCACTTATACTGTTACCGTTCACACTTATACTGTTACCATTTCTCACTATATTTTGGGTCAGTGACTATATACAACAAAAATTTCTGCAGTCAATGCAATTTGACTGCTCTTAACAGAACAAGGATAAGTATGTATATCAACCAGGTTTATTGATGAAGGGTGTGTTAGTTAAAACATCATTATTGATATACTGTCTAATATATGGTATGGTTACATCACACCATGTTCTGGCCTTGTGGTCATAAACCTTTAGAGTATGATTTTTGTACTTGTACTGGAAAACAGCCAATCAGAACACTGTATTTAACAATCAATCAGATCACTGTATTTAATATATCAAATGTTCTTATACTCGAAAACCATCCAATCAGAACATCATATCCAATAAATACAGCATTCTGATTGGATGATTTTTATAATATGAGTATGAAACTCATAATCTTGCTACCAAATTTTTTTACTTGCTACAAGTTTACATTTGTCTTGTAATATTATTTATAGCTTTAATTGTGTAAAGAACCAATAAGAAGAGTTGATTTTGACAATCAGTTACAGTGAATGTTTAACACACTTTCAGGAAGTTTTTCTTTGCCATACATGGATTCAAGCTTCCTTAATTAAGATTACTTCCAGTTAAAGTGTTGTATTCATGATGCTGAATGTATGTCAATATGTACATGTATTTGTGTAAAATATCTATTAAGGTTCTTGTTGTTGGATCAAAATCTCTTCCCAACTGTAACTTAATTTCTCTAGTTATGTAATATCTTTGATAGAATTTTAAATATTATAAATTAGAATGTTTTCAGATTTGATCAGTTCATGTCACATGTGTGACTTAAAAAAATGATTTTTATGAGCTTCATATTAATAAATAAAATTATTAAACAATATTATGCAAAAATTCTGCCTAAATTCTTCTTTATAAATAGCAAACACTGTTCTATCATAGAGCACTGGAGGCTGTGCAGTGCTGGATTTAGATAAAGAGAGACCCTAAGATATTACACTTGTGAGGTTCCTCCTAATTCCCCACCTTTATCACTGGAGGCTGTGCAGTGCTGGATTTAGATAAAGAGAGACCCTAAGATATTACACTTGTGAGGTCCCTCCTAATTCCCCACCTTTATCACTGGAGGCTATGCAGTGCTGGATTTAGATAAAGAGAGACCCTAAGATATTACACTTGTGAGGTTCCTCCTAATTCCCCACCTTTATCACTGGAGGCTATGCAGTGCTGGATTTAGATAAAGAGAGACCCTAGGATATTACACTTGTGAGGTTCCTCCTAATTCCCCACCTTTATCACTGGAGGCTGTGCAGTGCTGGATTTAGATAAAGAGAGACCCTAAGATATTACACTTGTGAGGTCCCTCCTAATTCCCCACCTTTATCACTGGAGGCTATGCAGTGCTGGATTTAGATAAAGAGAGACCCTAGGATATTACACTTGTGAGGTCCCTCCTAATTCCCCACCTTTATCACTGGAGGCTATGCAGTGCTGGATTTAGATAAAGAGAGACCCTAAGATATTACACTTGTGAGGTCCCTCCTAATTCCCCACCTTTATCACTGGAGGCTGTGCAGTGCTGGATTTAGATAAAGAGAGACCCTAAGATATTACACTTGTGAGGTCCCTCCTAATTCCCCACCTTTATCACTGGAGGCTGTGCAGTGCTGGATTTAGATAAAGAGAGACCCTAAGATATTACACTTGTGAGGTCCCTCCTAATTCCCCACCTTTATCACTGGAGGCTATGCAGTGCTGGATTTAGATAAAGAGAGACCCTAAGATATTACACTTGTGAGGTCCCTCCTAATTCCCCACCTTTATCACTGGAGGCTATGCAGTGCTGGATTTAGATAAAGAGAGACCCTAAGATATTACATTTGTGAGGTCCCTCCTAATTCCCCACCTTTACCACTGGAGGCTGTGCAGTGCTGAATTTAGATAAAGAGAGACCCTAAGATATTACATTTGTGAGGTCCTCCTAATTCCCCACCTTTATCACTGGAGGCTATGCAGTGCTGGATTTAGATAAAGAGAGACCCTAGGATATTACACTTGTGAGGTCCCTCCTAATTCCCCACCTTTACCACTGGAGGCTATGCAGTGCTGGATTTAGATAAAGAGAGACCCTAGGATATTACACTTGTGAGGTCCCTCCTAATTCCCCACCTTTATCACTGGAGGCTGTGCAGTGCTGGATTTAGATAAAGAGAGACCCTAAGATATTACACTTGTGAGGTCCCTCCTAATTCCCCACCTTTATCACTGGAGGCTGTGCAGTGCTGGATTTAGATAAAGAGAGACCCTAAGATATTACATTTGTGAGGTCCCTCCTAATTTCCCACCTTTATCACTGGAGGCTGTGCAGTGCTGGATTTAGATAAAGAGAGACCCTAAGATATTACACTTGTGAGGTCCCTCCTAATTCCCCACCTTTATCACTGGAGGCTGTGCAGTGCTGGATTTAGATAAAGAGAGACCCTAAGATATTACACTTGTGAGGTCCCTCCTAATTCCCCACCTTTATCACTGGAGGCTGTGCAGTGCTGGATTTAGATAAAGAGAGACCCTAAGATATTACACTTGTGAGGTCCCTCCTAATTCCCCACCTTTATCACTGGAGGCTGTGCAGTGCTGGATTTAGATAAAGAGAGACCCTAAGATATTACACTTGTGAGGTCCCTCCTAATTCCCCACCTTTATCACTGGAGGCTGTGCAGTGCTGGATTTAGATAAAGAGAGACCCTAAGATATTACACTTGTGAGGTCCCTCCTAATTCCCCACCTTTATCACTGGAGGCTATGCAGTGCTGGATTTAGATAAAGAGAGACCCTAGGATATTACACTTGTGAGGTCCCTCCTAATTCCCCACCTTTACCACTGGAGGCTATGCAGTGCTGGATTTAGATAAAGAGAGACCCTAAGATATTACACTTGTGAGGTCCCTCCTAATTCCCCACCTTTACCACTGGAGGCTATGCAGTGCTGGATTTAGATAAAGAGAGACCCTAAGATATTACATTTGTGAGGTCCCTCCTAATTCCCCACCTTTACCACTGGAGGCTATGCAGTGCTGGATTTAGATAAAGAGAGACCCTAAGATATTACACTTGTGAGGTCCCTCCTAATTCCCCACCTTTATCACTGGAGGCTATGCAGTGCTGGATTTAGATAAAGAGAGACCCTAGGATATTACACTTGTGAGGTCCCTCCTAATTCCCCACCTTTATCACTGGAGGCTGTGCAGTGCTGGATTTAGATAAAGAGAGACCCTAAGATATTACACTTGTGAGGTCCCTCCTAATTCCCCACCTTTACCACTGGAGGCTGTGCAGTGCTGGATTTAGATAAAGAGAGACCCTAAGATATTACACTTGTGAGGTCCCTCCTAATTCCCCACCTTTATCACTGGAGGCTATGCAGTGCTGGATTTAGATAAAGAGAGACCCTAAGATATTACACTTGTGAGGTCCCTCCTAATTCCCCACCTTTACCACTGGAGGCTGTGCAGTGCTGGATTTAGATAAAGAGAGACCCTAAGATATTACACTTGTGAGGTTCCTCCTAATTCCCCACCTTTATCACTGGAGGCTATGCAGTGCTGGATTTAGATAAAGAGAGACCCTAAGATATTACATTTGTGAGGTCCCTCCTAATTCCCCACCTTTATCACTGGAGGCTATGCAGTGCTGGATTTAGATAAAGAGAGACCCTAGGATATTACACTTGTAAGGTCCCTCCTAATTCCCCACCTTTATCACTGGAGGCTGTGCAGTGCTGGATTTAGATAAAGAGAGACCCTAAGATATTACACTTGTGAGGTCCCTCCTAATTCCCCACCTTTATCACTGGAGGCTGTGCAGTGCTGGATTTAGATAAAGAGAGACCCTAGGATATTACACTTGTGAGGTCCCTCCTAATTCCCCACCTTTACCACTGGAGGCTGTGCAGTGCTGGATTTAGATAAAGAGAGACCCTAAGATATTACATTTGTGAGGTCCCTCCTAATTCCCCACCTTTATCACTGGAGGCTGTGCAGTGCTGGATTTAGATAAAGAGAGACCCTAAGATATTACACTTGTGAGGTCCCTCCTAATTCCCCACCTTTACCACTGGAGGCTATGCAGTGCTGGATTTAGATAAAGAGAGACCCTAAGATATTACACTTGTGAGGTCCCTCCTAATTCCCCACCTTTATCACTGGAGGCTATGCAGTGCTGGATTTAGATAAAGAGAGACCCTAGGATATTACACTTGTGAGGTCCCTCCTAATTCCCCACCTTTATCACTGGAGGCTATGCAGTGCTGGATTTAGATAAAGAGAGACCCTAAGATATTACACTTGTGAGGTCCCTCCTAATTCCGCACCTTTATCACTGGAGGCTATGCAGTGCTGGATTTAGATAAAGAGAGACCCTAAGATATTACACTTGTAAGGTCCCTCCTAATTCCCCACCTTTATCACTGGAGGCTGTGCAGTGCTGGATTTAGATAAAGAGAGACCCTAAGATATTACACTTGTAAGGTCCCTCCTAATTCCCCACCTTTATCACTGGAGGCTGTGCAGTGCTGGATTTAGATAAAGAGAGACCCTAAGATATTACACTTGTGAGGTCCCTCCTAATTCCCCACCTTTATCACTGGAGGCTGTGCAGTGCTGGATTTAGATAAAGAGAGACCCTAGGATATTACACTTGTGAGGTCCCTCCTAATTCCCCACCTTTATCACTGGAGGCTATGCAGTGCTGGATTTAGATAAAGAGAGACCCTAGGATATTACACTTGTGAGGTTCCTCCTAATTCCCCACCTTTATCACTGGAGGCTGTGCAGTGCTGGATTTAGATAAAGAGAGACCCTAGGATATTACACTTGTGAGGTCCCTCCTAATTCCCCACCTTTATCACTGGAGGCTATGCAGTGCTGGATTTAGATAAAGAGAGACCCTAAGATATTACACTTGTGAGGTCCCTCCTAATTCCCCACCTTTATCACTGGAGGCTATGCAGTGCTGGATTTAGATAAAGAGAGACCCTAGGATATTACACTTGTGAGGTCCCTCCTAATTCCCCACCTTTACCACTGGAGGCTATGCAGTGCTGGATTTAGATAAAGAGAGACCCTAAGATATTACACTTGTGAGGTCCCTCCTAATTCCCCACCTTTATCACTGGAGGCTATGCAGTGCTGGATTTAGATAAAGAGAGACCCTAGGATATTACACTTGTGAGGTCCCTCCTAATTCCCCACCTTTATCACTGGAGGCTGTGCAGTGCTGGATTTAGATAAAGAGAGACCCTAAGATATTACACTTGTGAGGTCCCTCCTAATTCCCCACCTTTATCACTGGAGGCTATGCAGTGCTGGATTTAGATAAAGAGAGACCCTAGGATATTACACTTGTGAGGTCCCTCCTAATTCCCCACCTTTATCACTGGAGGCTGTGCAGTGCTGGATTTAGATAAAGAGAGACCCTAAGATATTACACTTGTGAGGTCCCTCCTAATTCCCCACCTTTATCACTGGAGGCTGTGCAGTGCTGGATTTAGATAAAGAGAGACCCTAAGATATTACACTTGTGAGGTTCCTCCTAATTCCCCACCTTTATCACTGGAGGCTGTGCAGTGCTGGATTTAGATAAAGAGAGACCCTAAGATATTACACTTGTGAGGTTCCTCCTAATTCCCCACCTTTATCACTGGAGGCTGTGCAGTGCTGGATTTAGATAAAGAGAGACCCTAGGATATTACACTTGTGAGGTCCCTCCTAATTCCCCACCTTTACCACTGGAGGCTGTGCAGTGCTGGATTTAGATAAAGAGAGACCCTAAGATATTACACTTGTGAGGTCCCTCCTAATTCCCCACCTTTATCACTGGAGGCTATGCAGTGCTGGATTTAGATAAAGAGAGACCCTAAGATATTACACTTGTGAGGTCCCTCCTAATTCCCCACCTTTATCACTGGAGGCTGTGCAGTGCTGGATTTAGATAAAGAGAGACCCTAAGATATTACACTTGTGAGGTCCCTCCTAATTCCCCACCTTTATCACTGGAGGATATGCAGTGCTGGATTTAGATAAAGAGAGACCCTAAGATATTACACTTGTGAGGTCCCTCCTAATTCCCCACCTTTATCACTGGAGGCTATGCAGTGCTGGATTTAGATAAAGAGAGACCCTAAGATATTACACTTTTGAGGTCCCTCCTAATTCCCCACCTTTATCACTGGAGGCTGTGCAGTGCTGGATTTAGATAAAGAGAGACCCTAAGATATTACACTTGTGAGGTCCCTCCTAATTCCCCACCTTTATCACTGGAGGCTATGCAGTGCTGGATTTAGATAAAGAGAGACCCTAGGATATTACACTTGTGAGGTCCCTCCTAATTCCCCACCTTTACCACTGGAGGCTATGCAGTGCTGGATTTAGATAAAGAGAGACCCTAAGATATTACACTTGTGAGGTCCCTCCTAATTCCCCACCTTTATCACTGGAGGCTATGCAGTGCTGGATTTAGATAAAGAGAGACCCTAGGATATTACACTTGTGAGGTCCCTCCTAATTCCCCACCTTTACCACTGGAGGCTATGCAGTGCTGGATTTAGATAAAGAGAGACCCTAAGATATTACACTTGTGAGGTCCCTCCTAATTCCCCACCTTTATCACTGGAGGCTGTGCAGTGCTGGATTTAGATAAAGAGAGACCCTAAGATATTACACTTGTGAGGTTCCTCCTAATTCCCCACCTTTACCACTGGAGGCTGTGCAGTGCTGGATTTAGATAAAGAGAGACCCTAAGATATTACACTTGTGAGGTTCCTCCTAATTCCCCACCTTTATCACTGGAGGCTATGCAGTGCTGGATTTAGATAAAGAGAGACCCTAAGATATTACATTTGTGAGGTCCCTCCTAATTCCCCACCTTTATCACTGGAGGCTATGCAGTGCTGGATTTAGATAAAGAGAGACCCTAAGATATTACATTTGTGAGGTCCCTCCTAATTCCCCACCTTTATCACTGGAGGCTGTGCAGTGCTGGATTTAGATAAAGAGAGACCCTAGGATATTACACTTGTGAGGTCCCTCCTAATTCCCCACCTTTATCACTGGAGGCTATGCAGTGCTGGATTTAGATAAAGAGAGACCCTAAGATATTACACTTGTGAGGTCCCTCCCAATTCCCCACCTTTACCACTGGAGGCTGTGCAGTGCTGGATTTAGATAAAGAGAGACCCTAAGATATTACATTTGTGAGGTCCCTCCTAATTCCCCACCTTTACCACTGGAGGCTGTGCAGTGCTGGATTTAGATAAAGAGAGACCCTAAGATATTACACTTGTGAGGTCCCTCCTAATTCCCCACCTTTATCACTGGAGGCTGTGCAGTGCTGGATTTAGATAAAGAGAGACCCTAAGATATTACATTTGTGAGGTCCCTCCTAATTCCCCACCTTTATCACTGGAGGCTGTGCAGTGCTGGATTTAGATAAAGAGAGACCCTAAGATATTACATTTGTGAGGTCCCTCCTAATTCCCCACCTTTACCACTGGAGGCTGTGCAGTGCTGGATTTAGATAAAGAGAGACCCTAAGATATTACACTTGTGAGGTCCCTCCTAATTCCCCACCTTTATCACTGGAGGCTGTGCAGTGCTGGATTTAGATAAAGAGAGACCCTAAGATATTACACTTGTGAGGTCCCTCCTAATTCCCCACCTTTATCACTGGAGGCTATGCAGTGCTGGATTTAGATAAAGAGAGACCCTAAGATATTACACTTGTGAGGTCCCTCCTAATTCCCCACCTTTACCACTGGAGGCTATGCAGTGCTGGATTTAGATAAAGAGAGACCCTAAGATATTACACTTGTGAGGTCCCTCCTAATTCCCCACCTTTATCACTGGAGGCTATGCAGTGCTGGATTTAGATAAAGAGAGACCCTAAGATATTACACTTGTGAGGTCCCTCCTAATTCCCCACCTTTATCACTGGAGGCTATGCAGTGCTGGATTTAGATAAAGAGAGACCCTAGGATATTACACTTGTGAGGTCCCTCCTAATTCCCCACCTTTACCACTGGAGGCTGTGCAGTGCTGGATTTAGATAAAGAGAGACCCTAGGATATTACACTTGTGAGGTCCCTCCTAATTCCCCACCTTTATCACTGGAGGCTGTGCAGTGCTGGATTTAGATAAAGAGAGACCCTAGGATATTACACTTGTGAGGTTCCTCCTAATTCCCCACCTTTATCACTGGAGGCTATGCAGTGCTGGATTTAGATAAAGAGAGACCCTAAGATATTACACTTGTGAGGTTCCTCCTAATTCCCCACCTTTATCACTGGAGGCTATGCAGTGCTGGATTTAGATAAAGAGAGACCCTAAGATATTACATTTGTGAGGTCCCTCCTAATTCCCCACCTTTATCACTGGAGGCTGTGCAGTGCTGGATTTAGATAAAGAGAGACCCTAGGATATTACACTTGTGAGGTCCCTCCTAATTCCCCACCTTTATCACTGGAGGCTATGCAGTGCTGGATTTAGATAAAGAGAGACCCTAGGATATTACACTTGTGAGGTTCCTCCTAATTCCCCACCTTTATCACTGGAGGCTGTGCAGTGCTGGATTTAGATAAAGAGAGACCCTAGGATATTACACTTGTGAGGTCCCTCCTAATTCCCCACCTTTACCACTGGAGGCTGTGCAGTGCTGGATTTAGATAAAGAGAGACCCTAAGATATTACACTTGTGAGGTCCCTCCTAATTCCCCACCTTTATCACTGGAGGCTATGCAGTGCTGGATTTAGATAAAGAGAGACCCTAGGATATTACACTTGTGAGGTTCCTCCTAATTCCCCACCTTTATCACTGGAGGATATGCAGTGCTGGATTTAGATAAAGAGAGACCCTAGGATATTACACTTGTGAGGTCCCTCCTAATTCCCCACCTTTATCACTGGAGGATATGCAGTGCTGGATTTAGATAAAGAGAGACCCTAAGATATTACACTTGTGAGGTTCCTCCTAATTCCCCACCTTTATCACTGGAGGCTGTGCAGTCCTGGATTTAGATAAAGAGAGACCCTAGGATATTACACTTGTGAGGTTCCTCCTAATTCCCCACCTTTATCACTGGAGGCTGTGCAGTGCTGGATTTAGATAAAGAGAGACCCTAAGATATTACACTTGTGAGGTCCCTCCTAATTCCCCACCTTTACCACTGGAGGCTGTGCAGTGCTGGATTTAGATAAAGAGAGACCCTAAGATATTACACTTGTGAGGTCCCTCCTAATTCCCCACCTTTATCACTGGAGGCTATGCAGTGCTGGATTTAGATAAAGAGAGACCCTAAGATATTACACTTGTGAGGTTCCTCCTAATTCCCCACCTTTATCACTGGAGGCTATGCAGTGCTGGATTTAGATAAAGAGAGACCCTAAGATATTACATTTGTGAGGTCCCTCCTAATTCCCCACCTTTATCACTGGAGGCTGTGCAGTGCTGGATTTAGATAAAGAGAGACCCTAGGATATTACACTTGTGAGGTCCCTCCTAATTCCCCACCTTTACCACTGGAGGCTATGCAGTGCTGGATTTAGATAAAGAGAGACCCTAGGATATTACACTTGTGAGGTCCCTCCTAATTCCCCACCTTTACCACTGGAGGCTGTGCAGTGCTGGATTTAGATAAAGAGAGACCCTAAGATATTACACTTGTGAGGTCCCTCCTAATTCCCCACCTTTATCACTGGAGGCTATGCAGTGCTGGATTTAGATAAAGAGAGACCCTAGGATATTACACTTGTGAGGTTCCTCCTAATTCCCCACCTTTATCACTGGAGGATATGCAGTGCTGGATTTAGATAAAGAGAGACCCTAGGATATTACACTTGTGAGGTCCCTCCTAATTCCCCACCTTTATCACTGGAGGATATGCAGTGCTGGATTTAGATAAAGAGAGACCCTAAGATATTACACTTGTGAGGTTCCTCCTAATTCCCCACCTTTATCACTGGAGGCTGTGCAGTGCTGGATTTAGATAAAGAGAGACCCTAGGATATTACACTTGTGAGGTTCCTCCTAATTCCCCACCTTTATCACTGGAGGCTGTGCAGTGCTGGATTTAGATAAAGAGAGACCCTAAGATATTACACTTGTGAGGTCCCTCCTAATTCCCCACCTTTACCACTGGAGGCTGTGCAGTGCTGGATTTAGATAAAGAGAGACCCTAAGATATTACACTTGTGAGGTCCCTCCTAATTCCCCACCTTTATCACTGGAGGCTATGCAGTGCTGGATTTAGATAAAGAGAGACCCTAAGATATTACACTTGTGAGGTTCCTCCTAATTCCCCACCTTTATCACTGGAGGCTATGCAGTGCTGGATTTAGATAAAGAGAGACCCTAAGATATTACACTTGTGAGGTCCCTCCTAATTCCCCACCTTTACCACTGGAGGCTATGCAGTGCTGGATTTAGATAAAGAGAGACCCTAAGATATTACACTTGTGAGGTCCCTCCTAATTCCCCACCTTTATCACTGGAGGCTATGCAGTGCTGGATTTAGATAAAGAGAGACCCTAAGATATTACATTTGTGAGGTCCCTCCTAATTCCCCACCTTTACCACTGGAGGCTATGCAGTGCTGGATTTAGATAAAGAGAGACCCTAGGATATTACACTTGTAAGGTCCCTCCTAATTCCCCACCTTTATCACTGGAGGCTATGCAGTGCTGGATTTAGATAAAGAGAGACCCTAAGATATTACACTTGTGAGGTCCCTCCTAATTCCCCACCTTTATCACTGGAGGCTATGCAGTGCTGGATTTAGATAAAGAGAGACCCTAAGATATTACACTTGTGAGGTTCCTCCTAATTCCCCACCTTTACCACTGGAGGCTGTGCAGTGCTGGATTTAGATAAAGAGAGACCCTAAGATATTACACTTGTGAGGTCCCTCCTAATTCCCCACCTTTATCACTGGAGGCTGTGCAGTGCTGGATTTAGATAAAGAGAGACCCTAAGATATTACACTTGTGAGGTCCCTCCTAATTCCCCACCTTTACCACTGGAGGCTGTGCAGTGCTGGATTTAGATAAAGAGAGACCCTAGGATATTACACTTGTAAGGTCCCTCCTAATTCCCCACCTTTACCACTGGAGGCTGTGCAGTGCTGGATTTAGATAAAGAGAGACCCTAAGATATTACATTTGTGAGGTCCCTCCTAATTCCCCACCTTTATCACTGGAGGCTGTGCAGTGCTGGATTTAGATAAAGAGAGACCCTAGGATATTACACTTGTAAGGTCCCTCCTAATTCCCCACCTTTACCACTGGAGGTTGTGCAGTGCTGGATTTAGATAAAGAGAGACCCTAGGATATTACACTTGTGAGGTCCCTCCTAATTCCCCACCTTTATCACTGGAGGCTGTGCAGTGCTGGATTTAGATAAAGAGAGACCCTAAGATATTACACTTGTGAGGTCCCTCCAAATTCCCCACCTTTACCACTGGAGGCTGTGCAGTGCTGGATTTAGATAAAGAGAGACCCTAAGATATTACACTTGTAAGGTCCCTCCTAATTCCCCACCTTTATCACTGGAGGCTGTGCAGTGCTGGATTTAGATAAAGAGAGACCCTAGGATATTACACTTGTGAGGTCCCTCCTAATTCCCCACCTTTACCACTGGAGGCTGTGCAGTGCTGGATTTAGATAAAGAGAGACCCTAGGATATTACACTTGTGAGTTCCCTCCTAATTCCCCACCTTTATCACTGGAGGCTGTGCAGTGCTGGATTTAGATAAAGAGAGACCCTAAGATATTACACTTGTGAGGTTCCTCCTAATTCCCCACCTTTATCACTGGAGGCTATGCAGTGCTGGATTTAGATAAAGAGAGACCCTAGGATATTACACTTTTGAGGTCCCTCCTAATTCCCCACCTTTATCACTGGAGGCTATGCAGTGCTGGATTTAGATAAAGAGAGACCCTAGGATATTACACTTGTAAGGTCCCTCCTAATTCCCCACCTTTACCACTGGAGGAAGATGGAAGTGTTTTTAATCAATTTCAATAAAGGCAAAGATTATGAGGGATGTTTAAAATTCTGCAATATTATGGAATGGAGTGCAACTGTGTAAAGAAAATTACTTAAGGGTTGTTTAGAAAGTACAATATGCTATGACAGCACAAGTGTGAAAGTCCAATAATAGCATAAATTTTGAGGCCCTAGGCTTCAGCTTGTCGAACCTATGCGTAAATCCGACACTAAAGCTGTGTAGTAATATTTTCCTCCCAATAGTACAGATATTTTGTAATGTTATGTAAGTCAACATGTCCCTAGTTATCTATCTAATTGTCTTAGGTTAATATACTGTTTATACTAATGGTATTGTACTATTGTTATTAGCTAGGTATTCCCCAGACCTCTAAACCATTATAGATATATTGTAATATTTACCAGTATAACATAGATCTTATTATATACAAAACAACAAAACATGTTGATATCTTTTGAAGTATAAAGCTTTGTAATTAATATAAGTTATTATGTTTATAAAGAAATAAATATTACATAATTTGATGTTAGGAGTAAAAGCAAGGTTTATCTGTAATCTCTTATGTTAGGCCATAGTATAGTATTCTTAGGTTCTCATGTTTAGCTTTTGCTTAAGTTGTGTTTATATTTACAGGGCTAGCCTTTCCTGAGGCATAGATCATTTATGATTTTTTTGTCCTAAAAGTAATGGTCTTTAACCAACAGATTCTTCCTTCTTAGCTAGTAGTCTAT
Organism: Bathymodiolus brooksi; assembly: GCA_963680875.1. Classification (NCBI taxonomy): domain Eukaryota; kingdom Metazoa; phylum Mollusca; class Bivalvia; order Mytilida; family Modiolidae; genus Bathymodiolus; species Bathymodiolus brooksi. The sequence goes on from OY804575.1 coordinate 168,569,675, forward strand.
GAACTAACCCTGCTATTGTACTGTCATGTTTATTGTGTTATTCTCTGACCCTGCTATTGTACTGTCCATGTTTATGTTGTCATTCACTGACCCTGCTATTGTACTGTCATGTTTATTGTGTTATTCTCTGACCCTGCTATTGTACTGTCATGTTTATTGTGTTATTCTCTGACCCTGCTATTGTACTGTCATGTTTATTTTGTTATTCTCTGACCCTGCTATTGTACTGTCATGTTTATTGTGTTATTCTCTGACCCTGCTATTGTACTGTCATGTTTATTGTGTTATTCTCTGACCCTGCTATTGTACTGTCATGTTTATTGTGTTATTCTCTAACCCTGCTATTGTACTGTCATGTTTATTGTGTTATTCTCTGACCCTGCTATTGTACTGTCATGTTTATTGTGTTATTCTCTGACCCTTCTATTGTACTGTCATGTTTATTGTGTTATTCTCTGACCCTTCTATTGTACTGTCATGTTTATTGTGTCATTCACTGACACTGCTATTGTACTGTCATGTTTATTGTGTTATTCTCTGACCCTTCTATTGTACTGTCATGTTTATTGTGTTATTCTCTGACCCTGCTATTGTACTGTCATGTTTATTGTGTTATTCTCTGACCCTGCTATTGTACTGTCATGTTTATTGTGTTATTCTCTGACCCTGCTATTGTACTGTCATGTTTATTGTGTTATTCTCTGACCCTTCTATTGTACTGTCATGTTTATTGTGTTATTCTCTGACCCTGCTATTGTACTGTCATGTTTATTGTGTTATTCTTTGACCCTTCTATTGTACTGTCATGTTTATTGTGTTATTCTCTGACCCTGCTATTGTACTGTCATGTTTATTGCGTTATTCTCTGACCCTTCTATTGTACTGTCATGTTTATTTTGTTATTCTCTGACCCTGCTATTGTACTGTCATGTTTATTGTGTTATTCTCTGACCCTGCTATTGTACTGTCATGTTTATTGTGTTATTCTCTGACCCTGCTATTGTACTGTCATGTTTATTGTGTTATTCTCTGACCCTTCTATTGTACTGTCATGTTTATTGTGTTATTCTCTGACCCTTCTATTGTACTGTCATGTTTATTGTGTTATTCTCTGACCCTGCTATTGTACTGTCATGTTTATTGTGTTATTCTCTGACCCTTCTATTGTACTGTCATGTTTATTGTGTTATTCTCTGACCCTTCTATTGTACTGTCATGTTTATTGTGTTATTCTCTGACCCTGTTATTGTACTGTCATGTTTATTGTGTTATTCTCTGACCCTGCTATTGTACTGTCATGTTTATTGTGTTATTCTCTGACCCTGCTATTGTACTGTCATGTTTATTGTGTTATTCTCTGACCCTTCTATTGCACTGTCATGTTTATTGTGTTATTCTCTGACCCTGCTATTGTACTCTCATGTTTATTGTGTTATTCTCTGACCCTTCTATTGTACTGTCATGTTTATTTTGTTATTCTCTGGCCCTGCTATTGTACTGTCATGTTTATTGTGTTATTCTCTGACCCTGCTATTGTACTGTCATGTTTATTGTGTTATTCTCTGACCCTGCTATTGTACTGTCATGTTTATTGTGTTATTCTCTGACCCTGCTATTGTACTGTCATGTTTATTGTGTTATTCTCTAACCCTGCTATTGTACTGTCATGTTTATTGTGTTATTCTCTAACCCTGCTATTGTACTGTCATGTTTATTGTGTTATTCTCTAACCCTGCTATTGTACTGTCATGTTTATTGTGTTATTCTCTGACCCTGCTATTGTACTGTCATGTTTATTGTGTTATTCTCTAACCCTGCTATTGTACTGTCATGTTTATTGTGTTATTCTCTGACCCTGCTATTGTACTGTCATGTTTATTGTGTTATTCTCTGACCCTGCTATTGTACTGTCATGTTTATTGTGTTATTCTCTAACCCTGCTATTGTACTGTCATGTTTATTGTGTTATTCTCTGACCCTGCTATTGTACTGTCATGTTTATTGTGTTATTCACTGACACTCCTATTGTACTGTCATGTTTATTGTGTTATTCTCTGACCCTTCTATTGTACTGTCATGTTTATTGTGTTATTCTCTGACCCTTCTATTGTACTGTCATGTTTATTATGTTATTCTCTGACCCTGCTATTGTACTGTCCATGTTTATGTTGTCATTCATTGACCCTGCTATTGTACTGTCATGTTTATTGTGTTATTCTCTGACCCTGCTATTGTACTGTCATGTTTATTGTGTTATTCTCTAACCCTGCTATTGTACTGTCATGTTTATTTTGTCATTCATGTTTATGATAGTGTGTGATCGTTTTGAGTGGAAGTAAATCTGTGCAGGTTTTTTGTTGTTTGTTTATATCTGTATTGTCATTAGAGATTCAGCTAGCAGAGAGGGATTGCGATCCCATTAATCTATTTAACTCCTATATTTTTGTGCCTGTCCCAAACCAGGACCTTCATTTCCAATGCCATTATGACATGGTCTTATTTATGTTCAGTTGTTGGAAGTGAAAGGTGATTATTCTCTTTGTTGGTACATGTATTGGTTAAATTATTGACCATCACTGTTTAATCTTTACTTTTCATTATTATAGCAATGATAAGTTGTCAAATATATAACAAGACTAGATTTTATATTTTCATTTTTTGTTAGTGTTTGTTCTGGTCCCCTGTTTGCTTGTTTACCATATATTTACACTGGCAGGTTGATGTTCCGTTGACCAGTTCTACCTGAGATAATTATATAATTAATTTGATACCATATTTTCAATATTACATAATCTACCTTATTCGAAAACTAGAAAGAAATTATAATAAATACAGGAACCAGTTATCTGATTTTAAAACAAACAGTTAAATAGTAAGTTGACATTAATATAGCAGAGATATTGCAATAAATAGTAAGATGGCAGTGATATAAGATAGATATTACAATACCAATTCTACAGATCAATGTTGTGTTGTTAAGTGTTAAATTTAATTGACCAATTATAAAAACTGGCATTGCAGTAGTGAACAGGTTGTGAGATGATTTAATTGACCAATTGTAAAACCTGGAATGGCAGTAGTGAACAGGTTGTGAGATGATTTAATTGACCTATTGTAAAAACTGGCATTGCCATAGTGAACAGGTTGTGAGATGATTTAATTGACCAATTGTAAAAACTGTCATGGCAGTAGTGAAGAGGTTGTGAGATGATTTAATTGACCAATTGTAATAACTGTCATGGCAGTAGTGAACAGGTTGTAAGATGATTTAATTGACCAATTGTAAAAATTGGCATTGCAGTAGTGAACAGGTTGTGAGATGATTTAATTGACAATTGTAAAACCTGGAATGGCAGTAGTGAACAGGTTGTGAGATGATTGGACAATAGGCAGAAATAGATGTGAACTCTTAGGGACAGTAAGCCCTATGAGTTTATTATTTAAACAATATCTAGACTATTGTGTAAGATGTATGTCTAATGAAATACTGATCACGTGACATTAAACAACAATCAGTCACTCACTCTTATTGATAAGCCATGATACAGCCGAAATACTGTATGTCTAATGAAACACATGTAAAGAGGTTTCGTCAGATCTCCTATGTCATGACATATCAGTAAGAGAAGCAAGGGAGAGAACAACATCACTTTTTTGGTCCTCATTTGTATGTATTACTTTTTACTGGTTACATACAAAGTCACCTGGCTGTTTTACCTCAAGATAATTATGAAATCTAATATTATTGTTAACAGTTATTGTAACAGAAATTACAGTAATAAGACAGAAATAAAGCAAAAAGAAATTATATATGCAAACAGCAAACTTCGAAGTGCAGGAAGTTCATTTTCAGAAAACATCAGTTTTTGCACTGCACTTGAATAGTCAGAAATCTGTATTTATTGTCAAAATTTAAGTGAAAATGGTTGTATTCACATGGTTTTTTATTGAAACAGACCCATAAAATGTTTAATTCTGCAGACATTTATTATTTTTATGTGCCTGCTTATTTTAAAATGTCCAAAATTGTATTCCCAATCTGGTTGTAAATTCAATGATTAGTTGCCATAAATATGTAAGAAAAGTTGAGATTAGGGAGTGATGTAGTTGATGGGAGGTTGGTGTAAAGTCCCAGCACCTAACCTAAACTAGTTAAAAGTATAGAATATTTCTTGATATTTAAAAAAAAAAGACTTAACTCACATTGCTTTGCTTGTTGAACTTTAAGAGTTATACCCTTCAAACATGTAAAAACAAAGTGTTGAAATGTTCTTTTTATGCTAGCAAAATAGTTTCTCAATAGTTTCCAATCAAATTTATACACAAGCTATATATGGATAATATCTCAGTTGAATTGCAAAAGAAATATAATTTTTTCCCAATACTCTTAAGAGTTATGCCCCTTGAAAAAGTGTAAAAATGTTCTTGTTAAAGCACTAGCATCTTTATTCCTTGACAGATTCAAACAAAATATTTACACAAACTGTACACTGGTATATAAATATAGACAGTCTCTGGCGAGTTTGAAAACCACAATATTTTCTGAAGAATTTGGAGAGTTATATCCTGGGAGAAATGAATTAATGTGAAAATGTTTATTTTGGCTATATAACATACCCTTGTATCAGTAATCATTATCTACTGGTGCCCTGTATTTTAACATACAAGGTAACCAAGGACCCATATGGTATTATGTCTGGTATATTTTGGCTATATAACATACCTTGTATCAGTAATCATTATCTACTGGTGCCCTGTATTTTAACATACAAGGTAACCAAGGACCCATATGGTATTATGTCTGGTATATTTTGGCTATATAACATACCTTGTATCAGTAATCATTATCTACTGGTGCCCTGTATTTTAACATACAAGGTAACCAAGGACCCATATGGTATTATGTCTGGTATATTTTGGCTATATAACATACCTTGTATCAGTAATCATTATCTACTGGCGCCCTGTATTTTAACATACAAGGTAACCAAGGACCCATATGGTATTATGTCTGGTATATTTTGGCTATATAACATACCTTGTATCAGTGATCATTATTTACTGGTCCCCTGTATTTTAACATACAAGGTAACCAAGGACCCATATGGTATTATGTCTGGTATATTTTGGCTATATAACATACCTTGTATCAGTAATCATTATCTACTGGTGCCCTTTATTTTAACATACAAGGTAACCAAGGACCAGTATGGTATTATGTCTGGTATATTTTGGCTATATAACATACCTTGTATCAGTGATCATTATTTACTGGTCCCCTGTATTTTAACATACAAGGTAACCAAGGACCCATATGGTATTATGTCTGGTATATTTTGGCTATATAACATACCCTTGTATCAGTAATCATTATCTACTGGTGCCCTGTATTTTAACATACAAGGTAACCAAGGACCAGTATGGTATTATGTCAGGTATATTTTGGCTATATAACATACCTTGTATCAGTGATCATTATCTACTGGTGCCCTGTATTTTAACATACAAGGTAACCAAGGACCCATATGGTATTATGTCTGGTATATTTTGGCTATATAACATACCCTTGTATCAGTAATCATTATCTACTGGTGCCCTGTATTTTAACATACAAGGTAACCAAGGACCCATATGGTATTATGTCTGGTATATTTTGGCTATATAACATACCTTGTATCAGTGATCATTATTTACTGGTCCCCTGTATTTTAACATACAAGGTAACCAAGGACCCATATGGTATTATGTCTGGTATATTTTGGCTATATAACATACCCTTGTATCAGTAATCATTATCTACTGGTGCCCTGTATTTTAACATACAAGGTAACCAAGGACCAGTATGGTATTATGTCTGGTATATTTTGGCTATGTTACATACCCTTGTATCAGTGATCATTATTTACTGGTCCCCTGTATTTTAACATACAAGGTAACCAAGGACCAGTATGGTATTATGTCTGGTATATTTTGGCTGTATGATATACCTTTGTATCAGTGATCATTATCTACTGGTTTTAACATACAAGGGCACCAATGACCAGTATAGTATTATGTCTGGTATATTTTGGCTGTATGATATACCTTTGTATCAGTGATCATTATCTACTGGTTTTAACATACAAGGTAACCAAGGACCAGTATGTTATAATGTCTTGTTAGATAGGCTATATGGCATACTATATCATTATCTACTGGTTTTAACATACAAGGTAACCAAGGACCAGTATAGTATAATGTCTTGTTAGATAGGCTATATGGCATACTACCTGTATTATTATCTACTGGTTTTAACATACAAGGTAAACAAAGACCAGTATAGTAATGTCTTGTATATTTTGGCTATATAGCATACTACTTGTATCAGTGATCGACAGCGATCTTTATCTACTGGTTCCCTGTATTTTAGCCTACAATGTCTTGTTGATGTTGGCTATATAGGTGTATTACCACTAAACATGGGTACCAGTCGAAAAGAACGTATGGGAAAGTAGTACGTAAACAGAAAATGGATTCCTACATTGTTGGATAAAAAATAAACCCTATTAGATACTGCAAAATACTGAATGTCAGCAGAAACCTACATATTTTAGGATAATTTTAAGCCCATATTTGATGTCCTTGTGGTTTTAAATAAAAATTTGATTGCATTGGAAAGAAACCACCTGAATTTGTGTTAAATCGAAAGTGAAAGTAGGATTTTTGACGGTAGACATCTTCAGACTGTCTGTTTTTTCTTATATGCCATTAAATGTATGTTGATTTTCGGAGTTAAGCTTCCTATTAGGTACCCCTTCCATGAGATATGAGTGTCACTTAGATTAAACTTAAGATGAATCCTGTATGAAAGCTCAATTTTTTTTTATTTAACATAGTAGGCTATGGAGAATTCTTTAGTGGTATTACACCTTTTAGGCAAAAAACAAGAAACTTAATTTTGATGGTACCACACTCAAATTGGCTTTGAACAGTCACAACAGACCCAGTTTGACATTTTCCACACCAAAATGTTTACAAAATACATCAAGGTGTCATGTTACAGCTTCAATATGAATATTATGCAATATTTTGGAAAATATTCCCGATGCACGCACAGAGGGTATTGAAATATAATTTTATACTTATTTATGACTTTAAAATTATTGAGACTGGTAGATTTAATGTGTTTTTGTAGTAAAAGGGCAGATGATGTTGAAAAAGATTGCTAAAATTAAGAATTTTAACAATTTCATGTTGCGGCATTTAGTCAACTTCAAATACGGTATATGATGATACCATTTTTGAAAATTTTATAATCCTACTTATTTTTGCTGATAAATTTTGGTAGTTATAGTTAGAACACATGTAAAATGTACATATGAAAAAATATAAGGCTATAGAAAGCAGCTTTATTTCAGAATTATGTACTTAAAACCAGGTAATTTTAGTGATCCCAGGAGAATTGTATTTGTCACTGAACATTTACTGTTAATTTTTCAAATTGTCAATGTGGATTTTATATTTTAGAGTATAAATTGACTGTAAATGTACATTTGTGCATCTGGCTAACTTGAAACATAACAAAAGTTATCAAGAAATATTCATTTATTGAGTTTTGAAGAAAATTACAGTTGCAGGTCACAAGAAATAACAGAAACCTGAAAATCAACAATCATAATTTTACATATTTTGGGCAATTTGAAGTAATTTTTGCTTAATATCTAGGTATTAGGTCTTATTTAATGTCTTGCAATGCATAATTAATGGGAGCATAGCATGAATTAACATAATTTAGTATAGTGTGAGATCATTTCTAGGAGGCAAAAAAAAGGGGGGGAGGGTATGCTTAAAATAAGAATTTTCATATTAATTAGATGTTAAATGTACAAATGAAGCATATTTACATGTCATAAGATGCTTATTGTGTTGAAAATCAGCTTCATACTTGTAATATATTGAGATAAAAAGCCATTGTCATGTTATTTCACAATCTCAACTCAACAGCTGAAAAATCAGATTTTTTCATTAAAAGCTTCATGGAGGTACCTTTGTATATGGACATTAATTCTTTCAAATATTGGACTGCCATATACCTGATATAGTTTTTTTGACTGGATATTGATATAGGAATATAAATGAGGCAAAGAAAAGGTTAAAGAAACAAGTTTTTATTGCTCTTAGGTGTATTACCACTAAACATGGGTACCAGTCGAAAAGAACGTATGGGAAAGTAGTACGTAAACAGAAAATGGATTCCTACATTGTTGGATAAAAAATAAACCCTATTAGATACTGCAAAATACTGAATGTCAGCAGAAACCTACATATTTTAGGATAATTTTAAGCCCATATTTGATGTCCTTGTGGTTTTAAATAAAAATTTGATTGCATTGGAAAGAAACCACCTGAATTTGTGTTAAATCGAAAGTGAAAGTAGGATTTTTTACGGTAGACACCTTCAGACTGTTTTTTCTTATATGCCATTAAATGTATGTTGATTTTCGGAGTTAAGCTTCCTATTAGGTACCCCTTCCATGAGATATGAGTGTCACTTAGATTAAACTTAAGATGAATCCTGTATGAAAGCTCAATTTTTTTTTATTTAACATAGTAGGCTATGGAGAATTCTTTAGTGGTATTACACCTATAACATACCCTTGTATCAGGCATCATAATCTACTGGTTCCTTGTATTTTATCATACAAGGTAACCAGGGACCAGTATAGTTTAATGTCTTGTTTATTTTGGCTATATAACATACTACTTGTATCAGTGATCATAGCGTAAATGATATTACCGTAATATCAAACTTAAAAACAATATTAATATTTCCCCCGACAACTTGGCAATACATAGTTAAACATCATGAATGAGAATTAGTCATTATACTGATTTGTTTATTTCTTATAATAGAGATCTATAGTTTGTATGTTATGGTAAGAAATCTGTCAAAACATCAATGTTTTTTAATGTAAACAAATTAGTGTTGTTTTTATCATTATGTGGTGGTGATGTCTCAATAGTGTAGTAATACAGTATACCAGTATCTTACTGTTGTTTTCTTCTACAACTTTAGTCAAACAAAACAGTAATAGAGCTAAACCACCTTAACATTATCTAAGTAATATATTGTAGTATTATGTTATTGTAGACTAAATGCAGCTATTTGTGTGTGCTATTTTAATATTTATGAAGGATTAGAAGATTATATGGATCAGAGTTTCAGAATGTGAGCAATGTAGAGTGTTTTATTACAAATTTTATTTTATTTTCTTGTTTTGACATTATATTTCAGTTAATTGGATTTTATTATTTGCAGTTGTGTTACCATATTCCTTAACATTTTCACAAACTAATAATTTTGCCTGATCTCTTTCAAAGGTCAGTGCTAAATGTATGCTTCCAACATTGCTGTTCATACAGAATTAAGTGTTTACCCTGTATACTTTAAATCTTATTCATTAATGTTTAAATATTATAAAAGACTCTGCAAGATAGAATGTGATACTGACTGTAAGAACTCCTTACTGAGATCAGCATTCACTGAAGATAAATCCTTAAAAAAATCTTGGTTTAAATCTATTATTACACTTCAAAAAAAGTTCAACTTGTCAATGCTAGAAATATCTGAAACTCAATTTATGACAGATATTAAAAAATATTACACAAATAAATTAACAAATTGTTTAAAGAATATTGAACTAAATAAAACTGGTAAATTATATTTTTATAGTACTATTTTGGGGGAAATTTGAACTTCAAAAGTACCTTGAATTTCCTTTAGCAAAAGAATTAAGATCTCTTTTGACAAAACTAAGGATTAGTGCTCATTCCCTCGCAATAGAAACAGGTCGCTACAATAACACTCTTAAAGAGCAATGTTTTTGCAGGCACTGCCCAACATCTGTGGAAAATGAATCTCATTTCATATTATATTGTTCCAGGTTTGACAATTTGCGACTTACTAGCGATTATAAAGAAATATTTCCCACTTCAAGTGTTGATGCAGATCTCACTAAGGACATTCTAAATCACAGTAATATCAATAACGCTAAACTCATTTGCAGATTCTTAAAAGAAGCAAATGCTATTCACAACTAAGATATAAATACAGGTTAATAATTTTTTACTTTCATATATGTTCTGTACAAATTTATACATCTCTGTCTTATGCCATTTACTATTGTTTGTACATTGTCTTATTACTGTTTGATGTATGTCAACAGTGGTTAATTCATCAATAAAACTACCGTATTTAGGGTTGTATAATACGCATTGGTGCATAATGCGCCCTCTTGGCCTTGAAAATCTCCAGAAAAAAACTAGTTCGTGTCTATAATGCGCATGGATTTTTAAAAAAAATCGCCGTCGGAAATGTAAGAATTAAATATCAATCGTATATATTTTTCAGTCCTTTGAGCATGTTTCATTTGCTGGGAGAATTTAAGAACCATTTACATCTTTTCATCTTCAATAAAGTTGCAAAATATTAAATGTGTTGGGTTTTATTGGCGGACATGTGATTTCCTGGTCTGGGAAAGAGTGAAGCACATTGTTCCTGTTTATAATGCGCACTCCTCCTACAAATCAAAGAATCTGGGCAAAATCCTGCACATTATACAACCCTAAATACGGTATTTGATTTGATAATTATTTCATATGTCATACCAATACCAACTAAATTATTCATTGCATGTTGTGTTGATGTTCTAAAGCTAGCACCAGGAATGAAGATATCTGGAGTATTGTACTGTAAATATAGAACATCATCCCTTCCTCCATTAAGCAAGAATTCATCAAATGAGATTGTCGTGTTTTGAAATATCAATGAAATGAGTTTACAATGTTTTTTGTTGTTGTTGTTATGACTCATTTCTGCAAAAATATTAAGAAAAGAATGTTACGATATAAAATACTATAAAACTCCTACCAAAATATTAAATAGGTTTCATTTGTGTGCTTGTGGTAGTCATGCTGTCAATCAGGTGTGTGTTTGTTACCTGTCATGCATTTGTTACCTGTTCTGTGTTTGTTTCCTATCATGTGTGTGTTACCTGTTCTGTGTTTGTTTCCTATCATGTGTGTGTTACCTGTCATGTGTGTGTTACCTGTCATGTGTGTGTTACCTGTCATGCATTTGTTACCTGTCATGTTTGTTTCCTATCATGTGTGTGTTACCTGTCATGTGTTTGTTTCCTATCATGTGTGTGTTACCTGTCATGTGTTTGTTACCTGTCATGTTTGTTTCCTATCATGTGTGTGTTACCTGTCATGTGTTTGTTACCTGTCATGTGTGTTACCTGTCATGTGTTTGTTTCCTATTATGTGTGTGTTACCTGTCATGTGTTTGTTACTTGTCATGTGTTTGTTACCTGTTCTGTGTTTGTTTCCTATCATGTGTGTGTTACCTGTCATGTGTTTGTTGGCTGTTCTGTATTTGTTTCCTATCATGTGTGTGTTACCTGTTCTGTGTTTGTTTCCTATCATGTGTGTTTTACCTGTCATGTGTTTGTTACCTGTTCTGTGTTTGTTTCCTATCATGTGTGTGTTACCTGTTCTGTGTTTGTTTCCTATCATGTGTGTTTTACCTGTCATGTGTTTGTTACCTGTTCTGTGTTTGTTTCCTATCATGTGTGTGTTACCTGTCATGTGTTTGTTTCCTATTATGTGTGTGTTACCTGTCATGTGTTTGTTACTTGTCATGTGTTTGTTACCTGTCATGTGTTTGTTACTTGTCATGTGTTTGTTACCTGTTCTGTGTGTGTTTCCTATCATGTGTGTGTTACCTGTTCTGTGTGTGTTACCTGTCACGTGTTTGTTTCTTGTCATGTGTTTGTTACCTGTTCTGTGTTTGTTTCCTATCATGTGTGTGTTACCTGTTCTGTGTTTGTTACCTGTTGAGTGGTCAATTATGATAGATCTTTAGTTAATTGGCAATAATCGTTTGTAACTTTTATATACACCTATTATTAGTGCCTTACATTATATTTATCTTTTTTAATTTCGTGAATTCATAGTGCCACTAATTGTGCGGAAACTGCTTCCCCTTCCTGAGCACCTGAGTTCACCCCCTGTTTTTTAGTAGGGTTCATGTTTCTCAATCTTTAGTTTTATGTGTAGTATATTGAGAACCGTTGTTTGTCTTTTTCTCCTTTTTTGTCATTGTATTGTCTGTACAGGTTCTGATTACCCCTTTTTGTCATCGTCTGTACAGGTTCTGATTACCCCTTTTTGTCATTGTCTGTACAGGTTCTGATTACCCCTTTTTGTCATTGTCTGTACAGGTTCTGATTACCCCTTTTTGTCATTGTCTGTACAGGTTCTGATTACCCCTTTTTGTCATTGTCTGTACAGGTTCTGATTACCCCTTTTTGTCATTGTCTGTACAGGTTCTGATTACCCCTTTTTGTCATTGTCTGTACAGGTTCTGATTACCCCTTTTTGTCATTGTCTGTACAGGTTCTGATTACCCCTTTTTGTCATTGTCTGTACAGGTTCTGATTACCCCTTTTTGTCATTGTCTGTACAGGTTCTGATTACCCCTTTTTGTCATTGTCTGTACAGGTTCTGATTACCCCTTTTTGTCATTGTCTGTACAGGTTCTGATTACCTCTTTTTGTCATTGTCTGTACAGGTTCTGATTACCCCTTTTTGTCATTGTCTGTACAGGTTCTGATTACCCCTTTTTGTCATTGTCTGTACAGGTTCTGATTACCCCTTTTTGTCATTGTCTGTACAGGTTCTGATTACCCCTTTTTGTCATTGTCTGTACAGGTTCTGATTACCCCTTTTTGTCATTGTCTGTACAGGTTCTGATTACCACTTTTTGTCATTGTCTGTACAGGTTCTGATTACCCCTTTTTGTCATTGTCTGTACAGGTTCTGATTACCCCTTTTTGTCATTGTCTGTACAGGTTCTGATTACCCGTTTTTGTCATTGTCTGTACAGGTTCTGATTACCCCTTTTTGTCATTGTCTGTACAGGTTCTGATTACCCCTTTTTGTCATTGTCTGTACAGGTTCTGATTACCCCTTTTTGTCATTGTCTGTACAGGTTCTGATTACCCCTTTTTGTCATTGTCTGTACAGGTTCTGATTACCCCTTTTTGTCATTGTCTGTACAGGTTCTGATTACCCCTTTTTGTCATTGTCTGTACAGGTTCTGATTACCCCTTTTTGTCATTGTCTGTACAGGTTCTGATTACCCCTTTTTGTCATTGTCTGTACAGGTTCTGATTACCCCTTTTTGTCATTGTCTGTACAGGTTCTGATTACCCCTTTTTGTCATTGTCTGTACAGGTTCTGATTACCCCTTTTTGTCATTGTCTGTACAGGTTCTGATTACTCCTTTTTGTCATTGTCTGTACAGGTTCTGATTACCCCTTTTTGTCATTGTCTGTACAGGTTCTGATTACCCCTTTTTGTCATTGTCTGTACAGGTTCTGATTACCCCTTTTTGTCATTGTCTGTACAGGTTCTGATTACCCCTTTTTGTCATTGTGTGTACAGGTTCTGATTACCTCTTTTTGTCATTGTCTGTACAGGTTCTGATTACCCCTTTTTGTCATTGTCTGTACAGGTTCTGATTACCCCTTTTTGTCATTGTCTGTACAGGTTCTGATTACCCCTTTTTGTCATTGTCTGTACAGGTTCTGATTACCCCTTTTTGTCATTGTCTGTACAGGCTGATTACCCCTTTTTGTCATTGTCTGTACAGGTTCTGATTACCCCTTTTTGTCATTGTCTGTACAGGTTCTGATTACCTCTTTTTGTCATTGTCTGTACAGGTTCTGATTACCCCTTTTTGTCATTGTCTGTACAGGTTCTGATTACCCCTTTTTGTCATTGTCTGTACAGTTTCTGATTACCCCTTTTTGTCATTGTCTGTACAGGTTCTGATTACTCCTTTTTGTTCAACTTTACAACAGGAAGAAAACTGTCTGGTTCCTGGTTATATTTTTTACCAGATTGTGCCAACACTTAGTGGTAATTAAACTAGCACTAATTGTTTATTCATCTTCACTTGAAATTTCAGACAGTAATATCAAACATTCTTTGTTGTATATAACTCAATTGATTCTGACTTTCTCTACAAATTACTTATAGAGTTAAGTGCAGATGATGTTTGTATATTTTATAAACCCAGAATTAGCTCCCACTAAGAAATTTACAGTTTAACTCAATTATATATTGATTGTAATGATGGTTGTAAATTGCTTTTAGTTTTTTTCCACAATGATGTTTGTTGACATGTGTTCACATCACTGACAGTATTATAGTGGCTGTCATCTGTGATTTTACTAACTCTGATGCTTAGTCACAAATATTGGTCTATGAAATTGACTCAACCATGCAATTTAATCAACTACAAAGACTTAAAAAGAAATTGATTTTGATAATCACAGAGTTATTACATTAGATTAGAATTTATTATGGTTTTGTATTGGTAAAATACATGCTATATCATTTAAAGTTATTGACTATAGGATTAAGCATATAATCAGTGAACTGTAATGTAGGCTTTTGTTTCCTAGTATTAGAGCCACTAGGACACTTAACTTAATAATAATGAAACACATTTCTAGCGTGACTCATTTTAGTCAATAACAAGAGTATGTGATGAGATGAATTTATCCTACAATCCCAAGAAATATAGATTCCCTGTTTTGTCTCCTCTACAATATCAGGTGTGTCAAGCCAGACATGGGTATTACTATATATAATTATTTGATATTCATAATGTCCTTATCTCATACCAATGTATGTATGCTCTGCAAGAATGACTCACTTGATAAATATACATTACCTGTCAACATGTGACAAGTATATGTCATTGTCACTAAATAAGTATATATGACATGTCAACATGTGACAAATATATGTCATTGTCACTAAATAAGTATATGTGACATGTCAACATGTGGCAAGTATATGTCATTTTGGCACTTAATAAAGTTCTATATATGACATGTCAACATGTGACAAGTATCAGATTTTTTGAGAAAAAAAATTCAATATGCAGGACATAGGTCCTGCACCCAATAATTTTCTGCAGTACCTACTAAAATTGTGCAAGACCGGAATTTACAAAATTCTAAAATTTAAATGGAATCGGTGATGGGAACAATAAAAACCCGACCCGCCATGTTTTCAAATATAAACACATGAAATGGTCGCATTGATGCATCACAGCCAGTTTAAACTATAAAAATACAATGATTAATAGAATTACCATGGAAACAGTTGAATTAAAATGATGTTTAAGGAGTAAATGTCATTTGAAGCAGAATCTAATTCGGAGTTGACCGTGATCGTTCAGGCATACCAGTTGCATTTCCGATTTCCAGTACAAAACAAAATACACAAACAAAAAATTGTGTCGGACACCCGGACCAGCATCCTTGGCAAAATTGCCGGTCCTTGTGATTTTCTGCCTGTTCGGTCCGACGGTCCGATGAATTAAAAAAATTCTGAAGTATATGTCATTTTGGCACTTAATAAATAAATAAGTATATATGACATGTCAACATGTGACAAATATATGTCATTGTCACTAAATAAGTATATATGACATGTCAACATGTGACAAGGATATGCCATTGTCACTAAATAAGTATATATGACATGTCAACATGTGACAAGGATATGTCATTGTCAATAAAAAAAGTGTATATGACATGTTAACATGTGACAAGGATATGCCATTGTCACTAAATAAGTATATATGACATGTCAACATGTGACAAGTATATGTCATTGTCACTAAATAAGTATATATGACATGTCAACATATGACAAGTATATGACATGTCAACATGTGGCAAGTATATGTCATTGTCACTAAATAAGTATATATGACATGTCAACATATGACAAGTATATGACATGTCAACATGTGGCAAGTATATGTCATTGTCATTAAATAAGTATATATGACATGTCAACATATGACAAGTATATGACATGTCAACATGTGGCAAGTATATGTCATTGTCACTAAATAAGTATATATGACATGTCAACATATGACAAGTATATGACATGTCAACATGTGGCAAGTATATGTCATTGTCACTAAATAAGTATATATGACATGTCAACATGTGGCAAGTATATGTCATTGTCACTAAATAAGTATATATGACATGTCAACATGTGACAAGAATATGTCAGTGTCACTAAATAAGTATATATGACAAATCAGTATGTGACAATGATATGTCATTGTCACTAAATAAGTATATATGACATGTCAACATGTGAAAAATATGTGTCATTGCTACTAACTAAGTATATGTGACATGTCAACATGTGACAAATATATGTCATTGTCACTAAATAAGTATATATGGCATGTCAACATATGACAAGTATTTGTCATTGTTACTAAATAAGTATATATGACATGTCAACATGTGACAAATATGTGTCATTGCTACTAAATAGGTAAATGTGACATGTCAATATGTGATAAGTATTTGTCATTGTCACTAAATAAGTATATATGACATGTCAACATATGACAAGTATATGCCATTGTCACTAAATAAGTATATATGACATGTCAGCATATGACAAGTATATGTCATTGTCACTAAGTAAGTATATATGACATGTCGACATGTGACAAATATATGTCATTGTCACTAAATAAGTATATATGACATGTCAACATATGACAAGAATATGTCATTGTCACTAAATAAGTATATATGACATGTCAACATGTGACAAATATATGTCATTGTCACTAAATAAGTATATATGACATGTCAACATGTGAAAAATATATGTCATTGTCACTAAATAAGTATATATGACATGTCAACATATGACAAATATATGTCATTGTCACTAAATAAGTATATATGACATGTCAACATGTGACAAGAATATGTCAGTGTCACTAAATAAGTATATATGACAAATCAGTATGTGACAATGATATGTCATTGTCACTAAATAAGTATATATGACATGTCAACATGTGAAAAATATGTGTCATTGCTACTAACTAAGTATATGTGACATGTCAACATGTGACAAATATATGTCATTGTCACTAAATAAGTATATATGGCATGTCAACATATGACAAGTATTTGTCATTGTTACTAAATAAGTATATATGACATGTCAACATGTGACAAATATGTGTCATTGCTACTAAATAGGTAAATGTGACATGTCAATATGTGATAAGTATTTGTCATTGTCACTAAATAAGTATATATGACATGTCAACATATGACAAGTATATGCCATTGTCACTAAATAAGTATATATGACATGTCAGCATATGACAAGTATATGTCATTGTCACTAAGTAAGTATATATGACATGTCGACATGTGACAAATATATGTCATTGTCACTAAATAAGTATATATGACATGTCAACATATGACAAGAATATGTCATTGTCACTAAATAAGTATATATGACATGTCAACATGTGACAAATATATGTCATTGTCACTAAATAAGTATATATGACATGTCAACATGTGAAAAATATATGTCATTGTCACTAAATAAGTATATATGACATGTCAACATATGACAAATATATGTCATTGTCACTAAATAAGTATATATGACATGTCAACATGTGACAAATATATGTCATTGTCACTAAATAAGTATATATGACATGCCAACATGTGACAAATATATGTCATTGTCACTAAATAAGTATATATGACATGTCAACATGTGAAAAATATGTGTCATTGCTACTAACTAAGTATATGTGACATGTCAACATGTGACAAATATATGTCATTGTCACTAAATAAGTATATATGGCATGTCAACATATGACAAGTATTTGTCATTGTTACTAAATAAGTATATATGACATGTCAACATGTGACAAATATGTGTCATTGCTACTAAATAGGTAAATGTGACATGTCAATATGTGATAAGTATTTGTCATTGTCACTAAATAAGTATATATGACATGTCAACATATGACAAGTATATGCCATTGTCACTAAATAAGTATATATGACATGTCAGCATATGACAAGTATATGTCATTGTCACTAAGTAAGTATATATGACATGTCGACATGTGACAAATATATGTCATTGTCACTAAATAAGTATATATGACATGTCAACATATGACAAGAATATGTCATTGTCACTAAATAAGTATATATGACATGTCAACATGTGACAAATATATGTCATTGTCACTAAATAAGTATATATGACATGTCAACATGTGAAAAATATATGTCATTGTCACTAAATAAGTATATATGACATGTCAACATATGACAAATATATGTCATTGTCACTAAATAAGTATATATGACATGTCAACATGTGACAAATATATGTCATTGTCACTAAATAAGTATATATGACATGCCAACATGTGACAAATATATGTCATTGTCACTAAATAAGTATATATGACATGTCAACATATGATAAATATATGTCATTGTCACTAAATAAGTATATATGACATGTCAACATATGACAAATATATGCCATTGACATTGTCATAGAAGTATATGACATGTCTACATGTGTCAAATATATGTCATTTTCACTAAATTATATATGGTATGTCAACATGTGAGAATATGTCAATGTCACTAATTAGGTATATATGACATGTGTCAAGTGTATGTCATTGGTCATTGTCAGCTGGATGTATCAGGAATTGACAAGCCAGCTATCCATTGCTTACAATGAGTGAGCTTTTTAAATTGAGATTACAAGAAAAAGTGAAATTTACTTTCACATTATAATTGGAGGTAGAATTATAAGATTAATCTGGGTTGTTTTCCTTTCATGTACATATATCTATTACATCAAGCTGCTGCTGACTCTTCATGTCAATTGTTGAAGAAAATGTAAATTGAAAATAAAAGACATTTATCAATAGGTTAATTACAAGTCCAGCTGGTTACAAAATTCACAGATTTTACTTTTTATTTTGTAGCATATGTTTTGATAGTAAGAACTTAATATATAATAAGTTATAAGTACAGTAATTTGTTTTATATTGTGATCAATATGGTTGTTAAAAATGAACAAAATTGTCCAGAGATAAAACATTTTGACAATGTTATAGTAATGATAATGTTGTCTAAGATACCTGTGTAGATTGTTGTCCTATTTGTTAAAAAATTCTCCGTCACAGAGGAGAGAGGACCCGATCTCTGTATAAAACTATAGTTCTTGTTCATATCAGTGAAGAAAGACTGCTTGCTGGGTTTTTTTCTCTCAAATGTTTCCGTATAAAAGCTTTGTATATTATACTTGTATTTTATTGCCAACTTTATGTAAATTATGTAACTATGCTTCAAGTTTGATTGGTCAGTATATTCTATTTTCTTATTTCATTTTTTGTTTTGTTTGCCATGGTAAAATATCATAAAGATTCAAATTTGTTTCAATGAATGTCCCATGTGCTATAACAAAGACTTTGCACTACCTGTAATATCTTAGAAGATGAATATCACCTCTTTTTAAATTGTCATTTAAACCAGCAACCAAGAAATTTACTAATAAATACTATTGAAAATAAATGTCCTTCTTTTACTAATATGTCACCCATGAATAAACTTGATTACATACTCAATCCAACTTCAGATCTTTTATCGGTTGTTTGCACCTTCATAAAACAATCACTAGACTTGAAACGATAGGGTCCACGCCGGTCAAAGATTTCTCCTACATTTACATATTTATTATGTTTGTGTTTTTTGTGTGTTTTTTTTTATATGTTTGCATGCTTTTGTATTGTAATTGCTTGACCCATATGGGTGTAATATGCAATTTGAATAAATAAATATAAGGTCCAAGTCTTAGGGCTCAAAATTATATTATATTCTATGATAGGGATAGTTAAAAACTGCTTTATTGAGTATGTAAACCTCTAATTTAGTGTTATTACTGATATGTAAAACATAGTTCATTTTAAAAATTTTATGGGACTCTTCCCAGGGATGAGAGAATTTGTAAATACTGCACTTTGGGCAAAGTGGAAGATGAGACTCACTTTTTATTTGAATGTCCACTATATGTAGAATCAAGGGTATCTTTTCTTAGATATATGAATGAAAAATGCCCCAATTTACAACTGTTAAATAACCAGAATAAACTAGAACTGTGAGTAACCTCACTGAGTGATACCCCCCGCTTGCAATACTATGATGTTCAAACTTTGGAATACAGGTATATTAGCAAGTTAATTATCTCCCCTTCTAAATTTTAGACAGCAACGGTATTCCTTCATGCACATCTGCAGGTTGTGTACTACAACTGTGTAAAGTTTCATAAAAATTCAATAAGCCGTTTAGGAGTTGTGCTTACAAGGTACCCCCCTTTTCGTGAAAGTATAAGTTGAATTATCTCCCCTTTTAAATTTTGAACAGCAACCATATTCCTTCATGTACATCTGCAGGTAGTGTACTACAACTGTGTAAAGTTTCACAAAACTTGAATAAGCCGTTTAAGAGAAGTTACGCATACAAGGTACACAACCCCCCTTTTCGTGAAAGTATAAGTTGAATTATCTCCCCTTCTAACGGTATTCCTTCATGCACATCTACAGGTTGTGTACTACAACTGTGTAAAGTTTCATAAAAATTCAATTAGCAGTTTACTAGGAGTTGCACTTACAAGGTACATGCCCCCCACCCCCTTTTCGTGAAAGTATAAGTTGAATTATCTCGCCTTTTAAATTTTGGACAGCAACCATATTCCTTCATGCACATCTGCAGGTAGTGTACTACAAATGTGTAAAGTTTCATAAAAATCCAATAAGTTGTTTAGGAGGAGTTGCGCTTACAAGGTACATGGACAGACGGACAGACGGACAGGGTGATTCCTATATACCACCCCAAACTTTGTTTGCGGGATTAGTATAGTTAATGACCAATGAGGATACAGATATTGTCAACAAATTTGTTGACTTTATTAAAAATAATTATAATCTAAGAAAGGTGTCAACTAATAATATCTGAAATGTTTTTCCCTTTCCAAAATCAGTCCACCTTGTCCTCTGTGAAATGTACTGTTCATTATCATTATCATATAATTTATTATAGAGTTATCCCTCTTTGACTGACTCTCCGATACATTCTATTCAATTTAAAATATGTTCACATAATCATTACAATCAGTATGCTAGAATGTAAGCTGTGAGAATGTGATTTGTGTAAACGAGATGGATGAATGGTGTTATTGTATTTTGGAAATCTAGTCTTTTGTCTCATTATTGTGATTGTGTTATTGTGTACATTGTAGTTTAGTCTATGAAATACGAAATACAATATACTTTATTAAAGAAAGCTCGATCATTGAACATTAAGGTTGACAAAGATTATGAGATAGTACATGAAAGAATGATATAATAAAATAACAAATAAATTATTGGTTATAGTTTGCATTGGGAGGCAATGAAAGAGAGATAACTGTATTTGGAAAAGATAAAATATAAAACATGCATGCAGAGAACTATGGTGCCATTTGAAAACACGAGTGAATAAATTTTGCGAGTTCTCTGACGCAAGATGGATCTTCGTTGCTCAATATCCAAACAAATTTATCTTCTGCACTTAATATAGCAGCATTATCATTAAGGACATTTGAAAAGAGTTCTCTTCTGTGGTTTTCAAACCTAGGACAATACATTAGAAAATGAAGTTCATCTTCTACGCTTTTAGAGTTACAATTGGAACATATACCGTTCTCAACAGGAGTAATTGGACGGGTATATCAACCGGTTTCAATATGGAGCTTGTGGTTACTAGTACGAAAACGTGTAAGAATGTTTCTATGGCTAATATTTCTAATATCAGAAATATAAGTTTTGTATCTAAATATAAACTTAAATTTTCTATATGTCCTAAGTTTCTCACATTTGTTTAAGTTAATTTTCCAAAATGTCTCATAATTATTCTGTAATTTTTTCTTTATACTATATATGTGTTTAGATTTGAAATTTTAAGGATGAGTCAACATATGATTCATATTTAGATGTTTCAATAAAATATGTATACATCTTAACCAACAAGGTTCATTGTTACCGTACATTAACAGATTCTCTTCATATGCCTCCCGCAGCAAGGGGTCATGATGAGTGTTTTTCCACAGCTGGACCCAGTATTTGATCATGGAAATAATAGTGTCAATATATAGAGGGTATCTTCCCAGTTCACCATAAATGGCTAAGTTAGTTGTTCTTTTATTAACTCCAAGAACATATTTACCCATGGAAATATTTAGTTTTTCTAAAGGATTCCGGCTGTACAAATTACTAATAAAATGTGAATCATTGTTACTATTAACGCCAACATGTTATATATATTATGTTTCTATCAGTTTGGAATTTCTATCTTTATATGTATTCTTGTTTGCCCCTTGTGGGCCCGAAATAAGGTAATAAAATATTCTTATTCTTATTTTTTATTCTATTCATATGAGAAAATATGAATTTTATTGTTTGTAGTATTTTGTACCCAAACAATAAAAATATGGCTGAGGGTATAAAAATATGTATGTCTTTCATCAGATCAAAATGATATGGTTGATAATAATCTTGTGTAACATAAAGAGTGATCTATAGTTAGCTGTAGTTATCTAATATGACCATGAAAAGACACCAGGATTTCTTACTATGTATCAAAACCATGTGTTCTGTAAGATAAGATTTCAATAAAAACTCATGAGAAAGGGCCTTAGTCTGTTTCAATTGACAAGTTGATATAGTACTTTATACATTACCTGTCATATATCCCTATAGGAGGCTACATCATGTTTGTCTCACCACAAACTTAGTATAGATAAAAACTCAAGTGGTAAATCTTGTAGATATTTTTGTAGCTCTCTTTGACCAGAAGTGTCATGTCAGCTATTGTTATCACTTTGTATCCATCCATCCTATGTCTGTCTTCCAAGGGTTAGAAGTACCCCTTTATCTAGGAAACTAAAAATAAATATGATATTTTTTAGCCAAATTTTGAACAGGAGCTCTTGTTTTTAAAGCCAAAAACATAGCAGGCCCCCTCTTTTTGCTCAGTCTAGATCTACCTTAGTGTAAACCTTGCAAGTCATACTCACAAAATTAGTAGTTACAGGCACTGACTTTACATGTAGGTAAGTATAATCTATCTACCTTGTGGTTGGTCATATACCACAGAGGCCCCCTTATGGTAGGACATGACCACAGAGTCCCCCTTATGGTTGGACATGACCACAGAGTCCCCCTTATGGTAGGACATGACCACAGAGGCCCCCTTATGGTTGGTCATGACCACAGAGGCCCCCTTATGGTTGGACATGACCACAGAGCCCCCCTTATGGTAGATCATGACCACAAAGTCCCCCTTATGGTAGGACATGACCACAGAGGCCCCCTTATGGTTGGTCATGACCACAGAGGCCCCCTTATGGTTGGACATGACCACAGAGTCACCCTTATGGTAGGACATGACCACAGAGGCCCCCTTATGGTTGGTCATGACCACAGAGGCCCCCTTATGGTTGGACATGACCACAGAGTCCCCCTTATGGTAGGACATGACCACAGAGTCCACCTTATGGTTGGTAATGGTCACAGAGTCCACCTTATGGTTGGTAATGACCACAGAGTCCACCTTATGGTTGGTAATGACCACAGAATCTGCCTTATGGTTGGTCATGACCACAAAGGCCCTCTTATGGGCGGTCATGACTAAAGAGGTACCCATCTAATTAGAATTCTAATGCAATTATAATGTAACACATATTTTCATTGGCTATCGAGAGCTGTCAAATCTGCAGTTGACATGCTTGAAGGAATGCTATATTCCTACGCCGAATGCACTTGTTTGTAAACAATATGGCTGTCCCAGATATTTCCGACTAACGACCTATTTAGGAGATAATTGTATTGTATTTGAAAATTTCACAGCGTCAATTGGAGATTTGATGGTCGCAAATCGAATTTACTGTCCATTCTAATGCAATACTGAACATGAAAATATATTCCTGCATATCCCTGGGTCTAAAAATCACAAAGATTAAAATTCCGGGAAATATCGTTGAACGACTTTGGCACATAAACAACGTGACGTCATAGGAAGACTTTCAGTTTAAAATGTAAAGATCAGACATTATTTGGCATCGTGTACGCTTCAATTTAGATAGAATTTAACTAAAATAAGTTTTCAAGGTAGGCATAATTTTTAATTATTTTTGTGTATTGTTGTACATATGACATGTAGGATTTCACGTTTTCAAGATGGCGGATCCTTAAACAACTACATTACTATTTTTTTAGCGGAAGGAATTTGAAAAGTGCATATATTTCATCATTTATTTGTATGTTTTCAAACTAGTGTGTACACGTTGGGAGAATTTCATAAGAATAGGAATAACAGTACTGTATTTGAAGAGTTGTCGGTGTCAATTGTGGATTTGACGGTCGCCAGTAAAACTGCATTTGCGACCATCAAATTCACAGTTGACACCTCCAACTCTTCAAATACAGTACTGTTATTCCTTAAATAACCATTGTTTGAAATAAAATTGTAAATAGATGTACAAAAACGTTTGTGTTCGTAAGTTCTGTTCAGAAATCATAAGACACATACAGTTAAACATATAAGTCTATTTGTAAACAGAGAATGTATATACAGTTTCTATTTACGTTTGATAGTCTTGTAGATACTAGGGTATTTAGTCAATATCTATTATAGAACTAATGTATGTATCTTATAAATCATCTTAGATTTAAACCTAAAACAAAAAAGGTATGTTGATTTTATGATGAGGGTTTAATTTTGATAAATATTTTGAGGTGACTGAAATAGTTGTTTATATTTAGTTTAATGAAGATTTAGATAAAACATAATGAAACACTACATATCCACATGTTTCTCCAGTAGGGATTCAGACATGTGGAATATGACATAAAAAAACATCCAACTGTGATACAAATTAGTGAGTATCATCAATATCATCTGCTACTTTAAAAGTTTTTTCTGTTTTCTTTAGTTATTAACAAATTGTTATAATTATCATGACCATTTTCTTTACACCATCACAAGAACCCTATTGAGACCTTTGACCTTCAGGGATACTTAATTTGAAGATAAATGGAATGGTTTGTGGAAGGCAGAATAATTATGAGATATATCATACTGAACATCATGAAACAATTCATAGCTAAATGTAAAGTACAGCAATCATCACAAAATATTTATCTATTTTAAAACGATGTGAAATTTGAAAATATTATTACATTTTTGTTTGAAATTGTGGCGTAGGCTGGATATTTTATAGACTATTTCTGCCAAAATTAGTCTTTAAAAAAGGGATAAACCAATAAAAAGTAAATTTCAGCTGTTAAGACATGTGTTTAGTTGGAATGTGAAGTGTTTAATATCCTCTAAGAAGGGGAACCTCTTATACTGAGTTAGACAGGTGTAAACATGGCTTAGTGTCTGCCAGGGGCCTGTTTACTTATTTAAAATCTTCTATTTCATTACAAAGTTTAATTTTATTTTACACTCTTAAAAACCATTATAAAAGTTTTTATCTTTTAAGATATTCTATAGATATTAAATATGATATACTCTTGTAGCTTTTATAAATCTCCATCAAAGACAAAAGTTTTGTGTTAAAATTTTGTTTAGAATTTGATGTAGACTAATTAGCAAGTGAACATCCATGTTTTTTTTAAACATTTGAGTATGATGTGCCTTTGATATTTACATTGTACAATATTTCCCACTGGTAGCTCAAGGTGATTACGCAATTCTTTAAAATAAAATTGGAACCAGAATCAGGAGCTGATACACTTGTTAAAACAAGTGTTATAAGGGAGATAACTCTAGACTGTACAAGACAATGCTTACTAATCCCACACTTCTCCATCATTGTAATTTGATACAAAGTAAAAAAGTAAACATTGCATTCCAGGTTGTATTTTATGTTAATTTATTGCTTATATTGGTTTCATCTTATTAATTGATTCAGGATTGGGATGTGTCAGAAATAGTTTTGATTGTAAATATTACTGACATACAAGCCTATCCATTAAGGTACTTCCTGACTTAATACTATGTCAATATTTTTTCTTCAACATCTATTATAATTTATGTTGATTTAACTAAGTGAAGCATGTGTTTTCACTTATAATGAAAGGAAGCTGAATTATTTATTGAAAAGATGTCATTTTAAATGTAAACTTACACTCAATTTGAAATTTGATTTATAGATGATTAATTTGTATAGTAATACAATTATATTTAGATTTATTATTTGGAAATTGCAAAAAAAAATAAAAAAATTATATGACATATACAGTTTAATTTCATCCTTTTGAAAATGAATTGACAATCGAAATGTATGTATTAAAATAAATTGTCTAAGTCATATATTAAACTCCTAACAAACTTTTACACTTATATGTACCGATACTTAATTTCTAATGATTTTCACTTTGTTTGATAACCTTTATTTAAGAATTGAATTAGCGTGCTTCATACAAAATATGCTTCAGTCCATGCTTTTACACCTATAAAACTACAAAAAAATACATTCAATTCTTATAATTACATTTAAATCA
Organism: Bathymodiolus brooksi; assembly: GCA_963680875.1. Taxonomy (NCBI): domain Eukaryota; kingdom Metazoa; phylum Mollusca; class Bivalvia; order Mytilida; family Modiolidae; genus Bathymodiolus; species Bathymodiolus brooksi. The sequence continues at coordinate 168,596,241 of OY804575.1, forward strand.
CACTAAAATTTAATATAGTTGAATTTTTCGTTGTGAATTTTATTTATGTTAGATTATTTGCTGTTGGAAATTACTACGCCATTGATTGTTTACATCTGAAGTCGTCATGAAGGCAAGTGCAAGTTCGGGTTTGAGCTTTATTAGGATGTAAAACATCTCTTATAATCATGTGACCACTTCATAACCAGTCATATTGTAACATTTCAATGAAAAACGGTAGTAATGTAATTATATTATTATAACTAGGTCAATACCTTTTACTGTCACTAGGTCAGTCTCTTCTTGATTCTAGGTCAATATCTCCAGCTGTCATTAGGTCAATACCTCTTACAACTTCTATGCCAATATTTCTAGCTATCACTAGGTCAATACCACTTACTAACCAAAAATAAAAATTCCAGACTTTTTTTTATATTGTTGTGCAATGTGTATGTATTAGATAATTAAGTTAAGACTTTTTTTTTACACCATTCTAGTACAATATCTTAAAATTTACTTTAAAACTGTGTTATTTCAAAACTTTTTAACCAGATTTTTAAAGTGAACGTTTTTTTCAATCATTTTATTTAGTTTTCCCAAATGATATTATGCTGTTAGATATTGTTAGTAATTATATCCTTCATAGATTGTTTCTGTCATACAAATCAACACCTCAACTGATGAGCTGAGATAAGTATCACTTTCATTCTTTTTTTTTTTACCAACTGACATTGGAAGTTATCACATACTATTGGACTTGGTAATTTTAGGATTGGCTGAGTAATTGTTAGATTATGATGACCAAAGTAGTCTGTATGTAATGTACCTATTAAGTCAATATTATGGAATAACTGTTCAGATGCTAGGTACATGTGTACTATGTATACTGTAGTCAATGAGTTACAGTAATAGCTTTAAAATGACTTCTTCCTCTGTCATTGTACTTTCACAAGGCCAATAAAACATGTATTGACCTCATCAAAAGTCACAAGGCCAATAAAACATGTATTGACATCATCAAAAGGCAATAATAGTACATCATGTATAAACTATACACAGTCAATAAGAAAAAGTTGGTTTAATAATGCATATAATTGTACTGCATCCACCAGTAAAACTGACTGCAATGATAAAGATTAATTATTATATCAAGTGGCATTAAACTCAAGGCTAATCTTAATAAAATATAAACACATGTTTCATACTACAATTTCATACTAACATACAAAAGTCCATGGCTTATATTTTGATCTAAAGACAGTGTGTTGTTTTATTATGTTTAGAAATAATATTCTAAATAAAAAAACAAAGGTATGAGCTGTCTAGTGGTTCATGTTCAATTACCTCATTATTATCCTTTCTTATTAATTCTTCATTGAAAATCATACTGGAAATTTCAACATTAAGGCAGCAGTGATTTTAGAGTTAACTCCCTTAGACCAATGTTCTTGTTAAGCTGGTATAAATTGATTTTTATTTCAGTGCTATTTGGTTATGTAAATGTAAATGGACTTTTGTTTGCTGAAATCAAATCTGATCAATTAAATAATACACCATCGATGACAGCTGAAAAGCTGACAGAATTTTTCACTGTTGAAATAATTTCAATACATTATTAAAAGTTTACCTGTATGATCATGTTAAATGTGGGGAAAAATGACTTTTAAACAAATTTTTTATATTTAATGAATAATTTGACTGATATATTACTGTTTTATCTATTTATTATAAACAAAGTAAGCTATATATTACAGTGGCCCAGAATCCACTTTCTTTGTCAGAATTCCTTACACTCCTATGTAATCAATTAGGAGATTTACATTCATGAAATAAGAAGCAAGAAGCACAAATGAAATAGAATCTGATATTGAAGTATTTTTTGTCAGATTTTTTTATTACATCAGACTGATTTATGTCGACTACTGGTGCCATGCTGTATTTTTGATCTGTCAAATATTTGGACAAGATCATTCAGTCTCTCACAAATCTTACTTTAATTTGATGCAAAAAACATGCAAATATTTGAGTTAAATTTGAACTGTAAAGATAAGTTGTTGATGATAGATGTTTGTTTTGTTTATTTGAAGTCTTTTGTAGTATCACTGAAGCAGACATTTGATCAGAATAATTTGACAGTTAAAGAGATATCTGGGATATGAACATTTCTATAAATATCTTTTTTTAAAGATTTGTTAAACCACTTGTTGATTGATATATCAGGTTTAAAGGGTTGTTTATGTTGTAGAAATACATGTTTCTAGGAAATTATATATATATGGGGGCCTGGATGCTGAGTGACTATAAAGGTCGTTGACCTCAAGTTTAACGCCACGGACATCATGTGTCTCATCATGATTGCCAAAAGTTACACTCAGCAGGGTCAAATATTGAAAATGATGCAGATTTAGTCTAAGCATTTTTTTATTTCTTTTAAGAATCTGTAATAACTAATAGCAGTTATTTTCTCCACCAAAAAAATGATTGCCTTAATATAGCTGAAATATTATTGGGTAACATTAATGAATTATACCCAACCCATACCCCTAATTTGGTCTATTTGTGATATCCTTTTATCTTAAATGATCATAATGTCTATGTTGAAAGATGAAATTGGTTGAAATTCAAAATGTGGAAAATGTTTGAAAACTAGGTCAAATTTGACAGTCTTCTCTGAAACCAGTGACTCATATTTGACCAAACCTGGATGGCATGATATATATATATATTTATCATACTTCATGCAAAAATCTATTAATTTCATTGGATAATAGGCATTTGACATTCCTCAATAGCTTTTTTTGGTGTAGGAATCAGATCGTAATAACACCCTCTGCCGTAATAACACCCTCTGCCGTAATAACACCCTCTGCTGTAATAACACCCTCTGCTGTAATAACACCCTCTGCTGTAATAACACCCTCTGCTGTAATAACACCCTCTGCCGTAATAATACCCTCTGCTGTAATAACACCCTCTGCTGTAATAACACCCTCTGCCATAATAACACCCTCTGCCGTAATAACACTCTCTGCCGTAATAACACCCTCTGCCATAATAACACCCTCTGCCGTAATAACACCCTCTGCCGTAATAACACCCTCTGCTGTAATAACACCCTCTGCCGTAATAACACCCTCTGCCGTAATAACACCCTCTGCTGTAATAACACCCTCTGCTGTAATAACACCCTCTGCCATAATAACACCCTCTGCTGTAATAACACCCTCTGCCATAATAACACCCTCTGCCGTAATAACACCCTCTGCCATAATAACACCCTCTGCTGTAATAACACCCTCTGCCATAATAACACCCTCTGCTGTAATAACACCCTCTGCCATAATAACACCCTCTGCCATAATAACACCCTCTGCCATAATAACACCCTCTGCTGTAATAACACCCTCTGCCATAATAACACCCTCTGCTGTAATAACGCCCTCTGCTGTAATAACACCATCTGCCATAATAACACCCTCTGACATAATAACACCCTCTGCCATAATAACACCCTCTGCCGTAATAACCTCCTCTGCCATAATAACATCCTCTGCCGTAATAACACCCTCTGCCGTAATAACACCCTCTGCCGTAATAACACCCTCTGCCGTAATAACACCCTCTGCTATAATAACACCCTCTGCTGTAATAACACCCTCTGCCATAATAACACCCTCTGCTGTAATAACACCCTCTGCCATAATAACACCCTCTGCTGTAATAACACCCTCTGCCGTAATAACACCCTCTGCTGTAATAACATCCTCTGCCATAATAACACCCTCTGCTGTAATAACACCCTCTGCCGTAATAACACCCTCTGCTGTAATAACCCCCTCTGCCATAATAACACCCTCTGCCGTAATAACACCCTCTGCCGTAATAACACCCTCTGCCATAATAACACCCTCTGCTGTAATAACACCCTCTGCCGTAATAACACCCTCTGCTGTAATAACATCCTCTGCCATAATAACACCCTCTGCTGTAATAACACCCTCTGCCGTAATAACACCCTCTGCTGTAATAACCCCCTCTGCCATAATAACACCCTCTGCCGTAATAACACCCTCTGCCGTAATAACACCCTCTGCCATAATAACACCCTCTGCCATAATAACACCCTCTGCTGTAATAACACCCTCTGCCATAATAACACCCTCTGCTGTAATAACACCCTCTGCCATAATAACACCCTCTGCTGTAATAACACCCTCTGCCATAATAACACCCTCTGCCGTAATAACACCCTCTGCCGTAATAACACCCTCTGCCATAATAACACCCTCTGCCGTAATAACGCCCTCTGCCGTAATAACGCCCTCTGCCGTAATAACGCCCTCTGCCGTAATAACGCCCTCTGCCGTAATAACGCCCTCTGCCGTAATAACACCCTCTGCCGTAATAACACCCTCTGCCGTAACAACACCCTCTGCCGTAACAACACCCTCTGCCGTAACAACACCCTCTGCCATAATAACACCCTCTGCCGTAATAACACCCTCTGCTGTAATAACACCCTCTGCTGTAATAACACCCTCTGCCGTAATAACACCCTCTGCCGTAATAACACCCTCTGCCGTAATAACACCCTCTGCCATAATAACGCCCTCTGCTGTAATAACACCCTCTGCCATAATAACACCCTCTGCTGTAATAACACCCTCTGCCATAATAACACCCTCTGCCATAATAACACCCTATGCTGTAATAACACCCTCTGCCATAATAACACCCTCTACTGTAATAACACCCTCTGCCGTAATAACGCCCTCTGCCGTAATGACACCCTCTGCCGTAATGACACCCTCTGCCGTAATGACACCCTCTGCCGTAATGACACCCTCTGCCGAAATGACACCCTCTGCCGTAACGACACCCTCTGCCGTAACAACACCCTCTGCCGTAACAGCACCCTCTGCCGTAATAACACACTCCCGAGCCGAATTTTGCCGAACCGGAAAATAACACCCGAGTTTTGCCGATTAGTCATTTCCGGTAAGTTTACAATGTAAATTTCAAAATTTTCATAAGATTTTAAAATTTTCAAAATGATCAAATTTTCAAAAAGTTTAAACAATTTCAGTTTTCATAAAATTTCAAAATTTTAATATCTAAATAATAATATTGAAAAATGATAAAACAATTATAACCTACCATTATGAAAATATTACTTGTTGAAATGATTGTAGTTGTTACTTTATTTAGGTAGAGAGATGTACATAGTGTGTCCCATTGGTTAACTGACTCCAATAAAATTTCAAAGTCCTCTTTACTACTGGCATTCAGTATAATAAAAAACATACTGCCTTTAGTTGAGGGTGTTATGGTAGATGACCACACTCTGGAAAAAATATCCCTCGTGTGGTAATCTACAATAACACCCTCAACTAAAGGTAGTATGTTTATAATATTTCCCTTTCGAAAGTTTGTCTGATATGCACCCCTTTATCCATGATGGCCTACGTTACCAAAAAAAAAAAAATAATAAAAAAAATATCCATATTTGATGTTTAGATAGGCTTAAAGCTGAGAACAAGTTGTCAAATATATTATGTAACAGGATTTTCTGTAAAACTTACAGTATAACTATTATTCTAAATTGGCTGTTTTTACAGCAAAATCATTTTTCAAAATTTGAACTTGCATATTCTTGAAAAAAATAAGAAATATAATAAATTATGCATCATTTTAGCCAGTTTGAAGCTATAATCTATGAAAAGAGCTACCTCATGACTAGACACTATAAATTTAGAATCCATCATCTAAAAAAAAACCTATCTGCCATAAAAAAAAAAAGGGGAGCAACAATAGATATGTATACATGTATATCAATTTCATAAATTAATACTGATGATGAAATGTGCAATGGACAATGTCACTAGAGAGCCATTAGAAAGATTTGTAGATATATTATAGATGTGATGTAATATAAATTAGATTGTATAAGTTTCTAGGCTTCCTATATATAGGTACAATGTATATATTGTTATTGTTTTAAAATCGTACCACTGAGAATAGTTGATGATGATTAGATATGATGTTTTCATCAGTAAACTTGTGTGTTGATCGATTGATGAATATAAAACTGAACATCCTATTGATTTTAGTGTAAATTTATTTATAACATTCTGACATTTTTACTGTTGAGGTGCCACAATGTGGTGGTGCTCTACATAAGAAGAAGATCTTTGAATTTTTAGATGATAAATTTAAAGTAGTGTTAAAAGGGAGATAATCCAGAGAATACCACATGAATTTTATACAGAATTTGACAGACTGTCTTGTCAAACAGTTTAAACAAAATTGATAAACTACTAAAATTCTGATAAAAATCTTATGTAACTGAAAATGTTCAAATGCACTGAACATGTGATGTAATATTGTTTAGGCACATTGTTTTCCATCAATATTTCTTTCTCTTGAATGTGATCTTTATAATGACTATGTTGGCCTATGATTGGGAAATATAATATCTTGTATCTTGTATATTGAATCTTAAATGACTGGGATGTGCCACAAATTATTCAAACCTCTCCACAGTTTATACTGAAATAGAGACCTAAATTGATCTATGAACATATTTCCTCCCATTATCCATTAGAACTTTTAAATACTGTTTTGCACCAAAGTTAAAGTTCTACCAAAATCTGGCCAAGCTGTTGAAAATTTTCTTTCACCCAAAATTGTAACACAAATGGGTATATTTTATTGACAGTAAATGATTATGAATTGAAACCATAGTGAATGTGGTATAACTTTAGTCTAGTGTGGAGAAGTTGAAGATAGCACACAAGAGAGAGGGGGGGGGTGATTTAATCTTAAATGAGTTTATCACTTTTATATTCCCCATCATTCAAACATGTCCCCTACATGTTTTTAACACTCTATATTCTGTAACACATGCAAACAACAATTAATCCCAACTTACAATTTGAGACAGAAAACTTGATTTTCTAGATGAACCATTTTTCACTCTTGTTTTTCTACAATTTATTTCTTGATATCTCTAGTTTCAGGATCTTATTGAAAAAAAGATTGACATACCTATAATTCTAGTCTATAGATTAAGAAAACTTGTGTAACAAGATCCTGCTAGAAATACCTGTCATATTGTGTTTTAAAGAAATGCTAATTCCTTGTTAAATATCATTTTACATTTAATATACCTATAAAAGAAGACAAACAGTCTGACATATAATAATTACTTTTTGTAGATATATCCTGTCATTTTACTCACTTTGATAATCTAGAACGCTTTTTGAAAATAGAAACTGTAGTCTGGAATGGCAAAATGATTGAAAATAGAAACTGTAGTCTGGAACAGCAAAATGATTGAAAATAGAAACTGTAGTCTGGAACGGCAAAATGACATTTTCTGTCTTATTACAGTGGTTACAAAATCAAGATGAAAGACCAAGTGTTGAATGTTTAGAAATTTAATCTTAGCACAAAAATCAGATAATTTTTTTAGTTATTTAACATCTTTGATCAAATTCTATAGCTGCTGTAGATGATATGAACTGAGGCACAATACTGATTGCTTGATGCTGCTTATAGCAATATTGTAGTTACCATAGCAATCTGGTTTAGTGGTAGAGAAAAAGACGGGGTAACTAAGCATCAACAAGTGCCTGGTCTCCCGTCTTAATTTAGGTACAAATCAAGTATACTATACTCCGACCTCGGCATCAACAAATATATGACCTCATAAAACTTTTAAGTACAAGTTTTATACTCATGCTTCAAAATTGTCCAATCAGAATACTGTATTTATTGAATATAACGTTCTGATTGGATGTTTTTTTTCGAGTATGAGAACAAAACTTGTACTCAAGCATTTTATGATCATGGGGCCTAATCTACTTTCTTACTTTAGTTGAAAATTAAGTTGTCCATGCCCAGACATTAGCTTCAACAAGTACCAGGTCTACTGTTTAGTTTTCCATGCCCAGACATTAGCTTCAACAAGTACCAGGTCTACTTTCTTACTTTAGTTACAAATAAAGTTGTCCATGCCCAGACATTGGCTTCAACAAGACCTGGTCAACTGTCTTACTTTAGGTACAAATTAAGTTTTCCATGCCCAGACATTGGCTTCAACAAGACCTGGTCAACTATCTTACTTTAGGTACAAATTAAGTTGCCCATGCCCAGACATTGGCTTCAACAAGACCTGGTCAACTATCTTACTTTAGGTACAAATTAAGTTGTCCATTCCCAGACATTGGCTTCAACAAGACCTGGTCAACTGTCTTACTTTAGGTACAAATTAAGTTGTCCATGCCCAGACATTGGCTTCAACAAGACCTGGTCAACTGTCTTACTTTAGGTACAAATTAAGTTGTCCATGCCCAGACACTGGCTTCAACAAGACCTGGTCAACTATCTTACTTTAGGTACAAATTAAGCTGTCCATTCCCAGACATTGGCTTCAACAAGACTTGATCAACTGTCTTACTTTAGGTACAAATAAAGTTTTCCATGCCCAGACATTGGCTTCAACAAGACCTGGCCAACTGTCTTACTTTAGTTACAAATAAAGTTTTCCATTCCCAGACATTGGCTTCAACAAGACCTGGTCAACTGTCTTACTTTAGGTACAAATAAAGTTGTCCATGCCCAGACATTGGCTTCAACAAGACTTGGTCAACTGTCTTACTTTAGGTACAAATAAAGTTGTCCATGCCCAGACATTGGCTTCAACAAGACCTGGTCAACTGTCTTACTTTAGGTACAAATTAAGTTGTCCATGCCCAGACATTGGCTTCAACAAGACCTGGTCAACTGTCTTACTTTAGGTACAAATTAAGTTGTCCATTCCCAGACATTGGCTTCAACAAGACCTGGTCAACTGTCTTACTTTAGGTACAAATTAAGTTGTCCATGCCCAGACATTGGCTTCAACAAGACCTGGTCAACTGTCTTACTTTAGGTACAAATTAAGTTGTCCATTCCCAGACATTGGCTTCAACAAGACCTGGTCAACTGTCTTACTTTAGGTACAAATAAAGTTGTCCATGCCCAGACATTGGCTTCGACAAGACCTGGTCAACTGTCTTACTTTAGGTACAAATAAAGTTGTCCATGCCCAGACATTGGCTTCAACAAGACTTGGTCAACTGTCTTACTTTAGGTACAAATAAAGTTGTCCATGCCTAGACATTGGCTTCGACAAGACCTGGTCAACTGTCTTACTTTAGGTACAAATAAAGTTGTCCATGCCCAGACATTGGCTTTAACAAGACTTGGTCAACTGTCTTACTTTAGGTACAAATAAAGTTTTCCATGCCCAGACATTGGCTTCAACAAGACCTGGTCAACTGTCTTACTTTAGGTACAAATAAAGTTGTCCATGCCCAGACACTGGCTTCAACAAGACCTGGTCAACTGTCTTACTTTAGGTACAAATAAAGTTGTCCATGCCCAGACATTGGCTTCAACAAGACCTGGTCAACTGTCTTACTTTAGGTACAAATTAAGTTGTCCATGCCCAGACATTGGCTTCAACAAGACCTGGTCAACTGTCTTACTTTAGGTACAAATTAAGTTGTCCATGCCCAGACATTGGCTTCAACAAGACCTGGTCAACTGTCTTACTTTAGGTACAAATAAAGTTTTCCATGCCCAGACATTGGCTTCGACAAGACCTGGTCAACTGTCTTACTTTGGGTACAAATAAAGTTGTCCATGCCCAGACATTGGCTTCAACAAGACCTGGTCAACTGTCTTACTTTAGGTACAAATAAAGTTGTCCATGCCCAGACATTGGCTTCAACAAGACCTGGTCAACTGTCTTACTTTAGGTACAAATAAAGTTTTCCATGCCCAGACATTGGCTTCAACAAGACCTGGTCAACTATCTTACTTTAGGTACAAATTAAGTTGTCCATGCCCAGACATTGGCTTCAACAAGACCTGGTCAACTATCTTACTTTAGGTACAAATTAAGTTGTCCATTCCCAGACATTGGCTTCAACAAGACCTGGTCAACTGTCTTACTTTAGGTACAAATTAAGTTGTCCATGCCCAGACATTGGCTTCAACAAGACCTGGTCAACTGTCTTACTTTAGGTACAAATTAAGTTGTCCATGCCCAGACACTGGCTTCAACAAGACCTGGTCAACTATCTTACTTTAGGTACAAATTAAGCTGTCCATTCCCAGACATTGGCTTCAACAAGACTTGGTCAACTATCTTACTTTAGGTACAAATAAAGTTTTCCATGCCCAGACATTGGCTTCAACAAGACCTGGCCAACTGTCTTACTTTAGTTACAAATAAAGTTTTCCATTCCCAGACATTGGCTTCAACAAGACCTGGTCAACTGTCTTACTTTAGGTACAAATAAAGTTGTCCATGCCCAGACATTGGCTTCAACAAGACTTGGTCAACTGTCTTACTTTAGGTACAAATAAAGTTGTCCATGCCCAGACATTGGCTTCAACAAGACCTGGTCAACTGTCTTACTTTAGGTACAAATTAAGTTGTCCATGCCCAGACATTGGCTTCAACAAGACCTGGTCAACTGTCTTACTTTAGGTACAAATTAAGTTGTCCATTCCCAGACATTGGCTTCAACAAGACCTGGTCAACTGTCTTACTTTAGGTACAAATAAAGTTGTCCATGCCCAGACATTGGCTTCGACAAGACCTGGTCAACTGTCTTACTTTAGGTACAAATAAAGTTGTCCATGCCCAGACATTGGCTTCAACAAGACTTGGTCAACTGTCTTACTTTAGGTACAAATAAAGTTGTCCATGCCTAGACATTGGCTTCGACAAAACCTGGTCAACTGTCTTACTTTAGGTACAAATAAAGTTGTCCATGCCCAGAAATTGGCTTCAACAAGACTTGGTCAACTGTCTTACTTTAGGTACAAATAAAGTTTTCCATGCCCAGACATTGGCTTCAACAAGACCTGGTCAACTGTCTTACTTTAGGTACAAATAATGTTGTCCATGCCCAGACATTGGCTTCAACAAGACCTGGTCAACTGTCTTACTTTAGGTACAAATAAAGTTGTCCATGCCCAGACATTGGCTTCAACAAGACCTGGTCAACTGTCTTACTTTAGGTACAAATTAAGTTGTCCATGCCCAGACATTGGCTTCAACAAGACCTGGTCAACTGTCTTACTTTAGGTACAAATTAAGTTGTCCATGCCCAGACATTGGCTTCAACAAGACCTGGTCAACTGTCTTACTTTAGGTACAAATAAAGTTTTCCATGCCCAGACATTGGCTTCGACAAGACCTGGTCAACTGTCTTACTTTGGGTACAAATAAAGTTGTCCATGCCCAGACATTGGCTTCAACAAGACTTGGTCAACTGTCTTACTTTAGGTACAAATAAAGTTGTCCATGCCCAGACATTGGCTTCAACAAGACTTGGTCAACTGTCTTACTTTAGGTACAAATAAAGTTGTCCATGCCCAGACATTGGCTTCGACAAGACCTGGTCAACTGTCTTACTTTAGGTACAAATAAAGTTGTCCATGCCCAGACATTGGCTTCAACAAGACTTGGTCAACTGTCTTACTTTAGGTACAAATAAAGTTGTCCATGCCCAGACATTGGCTTCAACAAGACCTGGTCAACTGTCTTACTTTAGATACAAATTAAGTTTTCCATGCCCAGACATTGGCTTCAACAAGTACCAAGTCTACTGTCTTACTTTAGGTACAAATTAAGTTGACCATGCCCAGACATTGGCTTCAACAAGTACCTGGTCAACTGTCTTACTTTAGTTACAAGTTAAGGATACCATACCCTGACCTTGGCATCATGAATTGAAAATATCTTGTTCCAAGCTTTCTGTTTTCTCTTTTTACCCATACTTGTTACTGTTAGTATAATATTTTATAGAAATATAACTTGTAACATAAACAAGAAACTTCTGACTTGAAGTCAGTGACCTTCCCTTGACCAGTTGTTATAAAGTTCATATTTGTTCTCCTCCCATCACAGAGAGAACTATACTGTGTTTTTATATGTCCTAACATTGTCGAGTTGATGGTCACAGATTGAGTAGAACTTTATAAATGATAGACTGGTTTAGACAAATATTAAAATACAATAGTTTTATCTCCATTCTAATGAACATTGTCAGAAATGTTGATTTTAAATAAGTAGAAGTTATATATACTTGTCCCATTTTCTAATGGTATTTCCTGATGTGAAATGTTCATTGTCATCCAATCAGAATTAACCTTACATACACTCATACTCTTATCTACTGGAACTTGTAGTGTTGATCATTAGTGGTGAAAATGTGATGATCAACAAAATGCTATTATCAAATAAAGATCAATATGTTATAATAATAATAATAATTCTTTATTGGACAAAGCACAGCAAATAACAATGTGTAATCCATGTTCACATACAATGACAATACAAGTATATAAATACTGATGCATATAAATATAAAGAAATGATTTAATTATAGTTCTAATAACACCATACAAATGACATATTACAAAGTGAAACCATTCTAAGACTGGCCATCATTGAACTGCTTTTGATGTATGTCAAAGGATTCTTTCTGAAAAATACATAAATTTTTATAAAGAAAGGTGGGACTATCAAGTTAGACTTCAATTAAGGTGGGACTATCAAGTTAGACTTCAATTAAGGTGGGACTATCAAGTTAGACTTCAATTAAGGTGGGACTATCAAGTTAGACTTCAATTAAGGTGAGACTATCAAGTTAGACTTCAATTAAGGTGGGACTATCAAGTTAGACTTCAATTAAGGTGGGACTATCAAGTTAGACTTCAATTAAGGTGGGACTATCAAGTTAGACTTCAATTAAGGTGGGACTATCAAGTTAGACTTCAATTTAACTGTTTCTATATTTGTTGTTAAAAAATGGTACAAAGATATCTCCACAAAATATTACTAAATATAGTTTATTAGTTTTAAGTAGGTTTTTTTTTTTTATATATAGAGAATGCTTTATTTCCATGATAAATAGTGGCCACATAGTTACATAATTTGCATAAATTTGACAATTATTCATTGTTATAAGCAATTACAAAAATACTCCAATATAAATTATTGATGGTAGATATTAGATATTGATACCTTCTAAAATAAATGATTTTGTCTTTATATTGAGCTGAGTTATAGTAAAGAGTAAACCTTAGCAAGCAATAATAAGGTCCAACCATAGAAAATCATGTTTAACAAGATGACTAGATAATAAATGTTTATGTACAGACAGACACATAATTAAACACTGATCATAGTCAGATTGAAGTAGTTAAAGTGAACCTTCTTCACCTATAAATAGTACAGTGGTCTTGTCTTTAGATCATGACTTATCACTTATTACTCAAAAATATCAATAGTTGTTTTTAATGAATGCAAAATAAACACATGATTATCAGCACACAAGTTCACAACCTGGCACAATTTTCTTACCATTTTGCTGATTTTTTAGTTAATTTCTGTGATAAGACATAGAATAAGATAAACATCTGGGTGTTCCCCATATTTTTTTTTCAGATTGATATGAAGTAACAAATTTAATTTAACATTCTTATATTTCACATGTTTGTTAAAGAACTTCAGTAACACAATTTGATATTTTAATTTGAAAACAAGACTTTAAAGTGTTAGAAATGGGGACTTTCTCTTAATCTAGGGTGCAAACTATTATACAAATTTTATTCATCATTTATTCAGGTCAAGCAAACAAATTATTTTTTGGAATGATGGTGGTCTGAGGGTCTGTATGCTTCCCTTAATGGTAATAAATTAGTCTGATTAATTGAATCTTGTAAGAATTGTATATTAAATGTCTTTTGCATATATTGTGTTAGATCAACTTGAATTTAGTGACAAACTTAGTATCTACATTTATAATGATGTCCTACTCTTATTGTGATCCGTGGCTCGTTTAAGTTGGTAAGAAGCTTTACAAGTACAACACAATATATTTGATGGAAAAAATGAATTAAATGACTTCTTAAAATTACAACATGTTACAAAGAAAATAAATAGCACTGTAAATGTTTATTTAAGACCATCCATTGTATATGATGACCTTTACAGTGTTGTGGTCATTGGATGGATCTGGTACAAACAAACTTTTATAAAAACAACATGTAGTTCATCAAATACTACCAGATATTTATATGTAACGTCAGATGAAGAAATCTGTTATTTGTCTACATTTTTGTCTGGTTAATTGAGTTTATAGGTTAACATCTATTGATCTAAATAAAAATGTCTTCTTCTTATGTATTTTTTATTATTCATAGTCATGGAGTTTCAGTTTGTAGATTTCTTATTTTAAGAGTATTGTTGTAGATTTCTTATTTTAAGAGTATTGTTGTAGATTTCTTATTTTAAGAGTATTGTTGTAGATTTCTTATTTTAAGAGTATTGTTGTAGATTTCTTATTTTAAGAGTATTGTTGTAGATTTCTTATTTTAAGAGTATTGTTGTAGATTTCTTATTTTAAGAGTATTGTTGTAGATTTCTTATTTTAAGAGTATTGTTGTAGATTTCTTATTTTAAGAGTATTGTTGTAGATTTCTTATTTTAAGAGTATTGTTGTAGATTTCTTATTTTAAGAGTATTGTTGTAGATTTCTTATTTTAAGAGTATTGTTGTAGATTTCTTATTTTAAGAGTATTGTTGTAGATTTCTTATTTTAAGAGTATTGTTTACATCATCTGTTGCCTTTGAATATACAGTTGGTTAAAGAAATGTTGGCTCCATGTTAACAGAACAGGAGGAAGTACAAACATGCTATGCATTTTTTTTATTACAAACATGTTATGCAAACACTTTTTTATTCTACCGTGTCCAACTCAGAAGATTACACCTTATACTAGTATTTTTTTTATAATACCTATTGCCTGATCAGTTTGCTAAATTGTTGACTCTGTCTACAGTTCCCTTGATTATTTCTGTTTAGCAATTGGTCAGCCAATCTTACCATTTCAAATCTTCTGAGTACTTGAAAACAAAGAATAGAAATTATTTTCACTGCAGCTATTTTCTTCAGTATCATGTTGATTAAGTGACAGAAGTGACTTGTATATAAAATACCTACTTACTTATATAACAGGGTCATTTATTGCAGTAACATAGTTTTAGTGCCAATGATTCTGAATTTATATTTAAAGCACAAAGATTAAACAATTTTACAATTATGGTTAAAAAAAAAAAGGTGAAAATAAGAACTTTTTACATATGTATATGACTGGTCAAAGAAAGACAACTCTTTTTATGTCATGTAAAAGACCACCTTCAGTGTCTGTTTTATCAAGATATAACATCTTGATCAAAACAAATTAGGAAATGAATTTGTCCTGGAGTTAAAAGTCTGGTCCAAATTTTATGTGATTGCTAAATTATAGTTAAAATAAAAATAGCATAAAAGTTTCCTTTTATGGGATAATTTGACTAAGATTATAAAGATCAGCAATTATTTGTAGTGCATTGAGATGCATTATCAGCTCAATCTCTGTGTACAAGATCATAAAAATCATAGATGCAAGACATTTTATTACTTTTCCTAGAGACAACCAGTAGTTACTGTTTAATTTCATTAAAAGCTTATTAAGAGTTAAATTAATCCTCAGAAGACCTTATTTTTCACAATCATTATATAGCATACTACACATTTTACTTTAATTTGACTCACATAATTTCAGCTGTTGATAACAAGTATGCTGTATGTTTCACAACTAATTGGATGTGACAAGGTGCCATAAAAAACAGGAATACTGATAAACTGTAACATGGGTGGCCAGGTCTAAAACAATTATCTTATTTTTTTTACAATTATGGTCTCTCATTAATGAGGTAATACTTTGTGGTAGCTACTCATAGTCTGATGATTACACGTTTATAGATTTTATCTTGATAGTTATCAACTTTTATAACTTATAAGCAAGGATTTCAGTGTGGCTATAAGCTTTATTTTTTATTGCACTTCAAATATTACCAAGATCTTGAGGCGTTTTACTGTTGAGATGTAGAATACTTATTGTTGTCTGATTATCTCAGAATATTGTACAAAATCAACTTGTAATTATCATTTTTGATCACCGAAAAAACTCCTAATTCTCTCAGATCTTGATGTGTGTGAATTCCATTTTTAGCCCACCTTGCCAAAGGCAATGTGGGATTTTGCATTCACTTGGCTTCTGTCGTCCGTTATCTTTTCACATTATAATGTTCTCCCCTTAGCCAAATGAACTGAAACTTGGTAGGAAGCATCTATGGAATGTCCTCTATTAAGATTGCACATATTGTCCCGACCATTAACAAACGTGGCCACCACAGGCAATTCTTGTTTCTGAATGGTAAATTAAAAAAGAAAAATCTCCTTCTCTGAAGCTGCTTGGCCAAATGAAGCAGAACTTGGTAGGAAGCATCTATGTAAGGCCCTCTATACAGATTGCTCATTTCGTCTCGATCTGGTAACAAACATGGCCGTCACATGCAGTTCTTGTTTCTGATTGGTTGATTTCTAAAAAATCTTCTCCTCTGAAACCGCTAGGCCAAATGAAGTGAATCATGATAGGAAGCATCTATGGAAGGTCCTCTATAAACATTTCTCATTTAATCATGATCAATTAACAAACATGGCCACCATAGTTCTTGTTTCTGGTTGGCCAATTTCTAAAAAATCTTCTCTGAAACTGAGTAGCCAAATGAACCAAAATTTGGTAGGAAGCACCTATGGAAGGTTCTGTATAAAGTTTCCTCAAAACAGAATGAAAGGTGAGCAGCACAAGCTCAGTGGGACTCTAGTATTATGATAAGATTCACTCTGTTTTTACTAAACAGAGATTTTGATGGTCACTGAAGCTTAATTTTATTCTTGTTGTAATATAATTAGTTAGTATTAATACAACAGCATAATCATCTTAAGAATTATATTGATTTTCTGACATCAGCATTGCCAAATTTATTATGTGTTGGTACTCCTTTATAGCCTCATACTTTTTTCTTTTTAATTCTTACTGTGTACTCCTTTAGAACCTCATTCTTTTTCTTTTTAATTTTTACTCTGTACTCCTTTAGTGCCTCATTCTTTTTCTTTTTAATTCTTACTGTGTACTCCTTTAGAGCCTCATTCTTTTTCTTTTTAATTCTTACTGTGTACTCCTTTAGAGCCTCATTCCTTTTCTTTTTAATTCCTACTCTACTCTTTTAGAGCCTCATTCTTTTTCTTTTTAATTCTTACTGTGTACTCCTTTAGAGCCTCATTATTTTTCTTTTTAATTCCTACTCTACTCCTTTAGAGCCTCATTGTTTTTCTTTTTAATTCTTACTGTGTACTCCTTTAGAGCCTCATTCTTTTTCTTTTTAATTCCTACTCTACTCCTTTAGAGCCTCGTTGTTTTTCTTTTTAATTCCTACTCTACTCCTTTAGAGCCTCATTGTTTTTCTTTTTAATTCTTACTGTGTACTCCTTTAGAGCCTCATTGTTTTTCTTTTTAATTCTTACTGTGTACTCCTTTAGAGCCTCATTGTTTTACTTTTTAATTCTTACCCTGCTCTTACATCACTTCCAGTTATTGAGCTGATAATTAGATTTTAAACCTTATAATTCTTGTACAAAGTGTTTGGATGTCAAAGAAAAAACGGAAAACCATTTCATAACAATCAAACATCTTAAGAATCAATAGCCTGACTCACAGTGTTGTAATTTTATGACTTGGATACACCTCTAAATGGTGGAATAATGAAGTCTCCCTGATAGAGGGATCCGATTAGTTTACTTTTCTCATTAGATTTAGGAATAAAACTGTGAAAGCTTGCCCAATTCTGTTTCTATTCATGTCCTATTGTATTACAGCCTATCAATCACTCTCTTGTATTTTCTTCTTTATAAGGCCATAGATTTTCAGTAGCAATATGGAAGGGATAATTTTAAGTTCCTAAATCACAAAGCTTTCCAAAGAAAAGACATAAGATAATTGCATTTAATTTCTTATTGATTCTTCTGTTGAAACCGAAATAGCTTTCTTCAAATAGAATCACAGAAACATGTTGTCGAAAAAATCTTTTAGGGGATTGAGTTTCAAGTGTAATAATTCCGTCAGAATATATTAATAGACAATATCTAATTAAATCTTGTTTCATTGCATGCAATTCTTCATTTTGAATTGCACTTTTGTTTAGACTTTCAATCTGTTAACCAAATCACTCACTTGCATCTGATCCTGGTTAATTAAGGAACAGCATAATTATAAACATTGATCAAATATCTTCAAACATATCTAAATACTTGTGTAATGAGGCCTTCATAATGATTCATTATTAAACAAGACATATGAACTAACAGTTCAGCCTTGGCTGCTTGACTTTGTATTGTAAGGTTAACAATTTAGAGGGTTGATCAATGAGGTAGATAAGAGGACATAATCAGATGCATATAAAGACCTCATTAGTAAACTGATCATGTCTCTCTAATACCTCCTCTCATGTGTGAAGAAACATGTTTCTATTAACTTCTCATTGATGTTAAAATCATTTCAGATGTTTTGTCAAGAGTAATGTCCCTTTTAGATGTCAGCAAGTTTGATTATGTCCCTTTGATAATGTACCATATTTTGATTTAGACTAAAAAAGTATATTCTTGTCATGTAACAACCTCAGTCTTTGTTGACTTAAATCTGAGCATGTCATTTCAAAAGTAGTAAAATTCTGTTGTCTTTTTGCAACCATTGATTTTACTTCTTTAAGGTATTTTTCTCTGGGAATAAATAATCTACCATTTATGATTTACAGCATATCATCAGCTTGTTTAAGAACACACTGTCAACAGCCTGTTTATTTTATTTCTGTGAACACAGTGTCAGTTTGTTTAAGAACACATTGTCAACAGCCTGTTTATTTTATTTCTGTGAACACAGTGTCAGTTTGTTTAAGAACACACTGTCAACAGCCTGTCTATTTTATTTTTGAGAACACAGTGTCAGACTTTTTGAAATTCGTCGGACCGAGTGGGCAGAAAATCACAAGGAACAGCAATACTGCCAAGTTTGCCGGTCTGGGTGTCTGACAAAATTGTTTGTTTGTGTATTTTGTTTTGCACCAGAAATCGGATATGCAACTGGTATGCCGGAACGATCACGGTCAACTCGGAATTAGATTCTGCTTCAAATGACATTTACTTCTTAAACATGCAACTGTTTTCATGGTAATTCTATTAATCATTGTATTTTTATAGTTTAAACTGGCTATGATGCATCAACGCGACCATTTCGTGTGTTTATATTTGAAAACATGTCGGGTCGGGTTTTTATTGTTCCTATCACCGATTCCGTTTAAATTTTAGAATTTTGTAAATTCCGGTCCTGCACAATTTCAGCAGGTCCTGCAGAATTATTTTTTTCTCAAAAAATCTGCAGTATAATCAAGCTTCTTTATGAAAGCAGTAGCATTAGCTTGTTTTATTTATTTCTGAAAATACTGTCACCAGCTTGTTTTATCTGTTTTCAGTTTATGGTCAGATGGGTACAGGGAAAGACGTTAGTGATGAGTCATACAATGGTAAACCAGCAGACAGTTCACAGTAAGTACTTTTTCAACAAAAATTAATCCTGATTGCAGAAAGTTAGATGTTAGCTGCTTTTCCAGCGGTTACAATCACATTCTAGGTGCCACAATAGTTTAATGTTAGATACTTTTCCAGCAGTTGCAATCACATTCTAGGCGCCACAAAAGTTTAATGTTAGATACTTTTCCCACCTTTACAACAACATTCTAGGTACCACATTTCTTATTACATTGTTTACTTATTACTACCTTTTTGCTGTTATTCCATGTTTAGAATTTGATAAATCAATACTTCAGTACTTTTGGATGCAAATGAAAGATTAGAGGACATCCAGACATTATATGTAAATATTTCAATTACACTAAGATCAGTTGAAATATAAACACATTATATCACTGTCCATAGCAGAATGAAAACCACTGTCCTCAGCAGACTGTCTAATATTGTCTGTCACCTTTAATAAATAGTGCCACTTTTATATTGTTCTAAAACAAACAATAGTTTGGTCAGTGTTAGAACATATGGCACCAGACATATTATTGACAATGTCAGCTATTTATGACTAGAATTGTCACCAGTAATGTAATATACTGTACACAGATAATTGATTTCTAAGAAAATCATGCTAGGACATCATTTTTTCTGAAAGCTTGGTATTAAATTGTCATATTACTTCTATCATAAACACTGATGATCTTCAATATTTTTCTTTAAGTTCACTTTAATCAATTACTTCAAATGTTATGCAGTGCTATGCATGGTGCATTTAAAAGTTAAATGAAATTGTTTTTTCTCGATTGCAAATTTCATATCAAAATTATTTTTGAACTACAAATAGTAGTTGTAATAAAATGAAGGAAAAAAATACCACGCATCAAATCAGAAAATCATAGAAACTGATCCATAAAAATACCACGCATCAAATCAGAAAATTATAGAAACTGATCCATAAAAATACCACGCATCAAATCAGAAAATCATAGAAACTGAACCATAACCTTGGTGTAACCATGTGATCAAAAATACCATGCCATCAAATCAGAAAATCATAGAAACTGAACCATAACCTTGGTGTAACCATGTGATCAAAAATACCATGCCATCAAATCAGAAAATCATAGAAACTGAACCATAACCTTGGTGTAACCATGTGATCAAAAATACCATGCCATCAAATCAGAAAATTATAGAAACTGAACCATAACCTTGGTGTAACCATGTGATCAAAAATACCATGCCATCAAATCAGAAAATCATAGAAACTGAACCATAACCTTGGTGTAACCATGTGATCAAAAATACCATGCCATCAAATCAGAAAATTATAGAAACTGAACCATAACCTTGATATAACCATGTGATCAAAAATACCATGCCATCGAATCAGAAAATTATAGAAACTGAACCATAACCTTGGTGTAACCATGTGATCAAAAATACCATGCCATCAAATCAGAAAATTATAGAAACTGAACCATAACCTTGGTGTAACCATGTGATCAAAAATACCATGCCATCAAATCAGAAAATTATAGAAACTGAACCATAACCTTGGTGTAACCATGTGATCAAAAATACCATGCCATCAAATCAGAAAATCATAGAAACTGAACCATAACCTTGGTGTAACCATGTGATCAAAAATACCATGCCATCAAATCAGAAAATCATAGAAACTGAACCATAACCTTGGTGTAACCATGTGATCAAAAATACCATGCCATCAAATCAGAAAATCATAGAAACTGAACCATAACCTTGGTGTAACCAAGTGATCAAAAATACCATGCCATCAAATCAGAAAATCATAGAAACTGAACTATAACCTTGGTGTAACCATGTGATCAAAAATACCATGCCATCAAATCAGAAAATCATAGAAACTGAACCATAACCTTGGTGTAACCATGTGATCAAAAATACCATGCCATCAAATCAGAAAATTATAAAAACTGAACCATAACCTTGGTGTAACCATGTGATCAAAAATACCATGCCATCAAATCAGAAAATTATAGAAACTGAACCATAACCTTGGTGTAACCATGTGATCAAAAATACCATGCCATCAAATCAGAAAATCATAGAAACTGAACCATAACCTCGGTGTAACCATGTGATCAAAAATACCATGCCATCAAATCAGAAAATTATAGAAACTGAACCATAACCTTGGTGTAACCATGTGATCAAAAATACCATGCCATCAAATCAGAAAATTATAGAAACTGAACCATAACCTTGGTGTAACCATGTGATCAAAAATACCATGCCATCAAATCAGAAAATTATAGAAACTGAACCATAACCTTGGTGTAACCATGTGATCAAAAATACCATGCCATCAAATCAGAAAATTATAGAAACTGAACCATAACCTTGGTGTAACCATGTGATCAAAAATAGCAATAAAAACGGGGAGAGGTTTCTCAATGTTGTGTTTATTTGTGCAGTGGATGTGGAGGTTTTTAATGTTGTTAATTGTGTTGGGGAAGGGGAGGTTTTTTAATGTTGTTAATTGTGTTGGGGAAGGGGAGGTTTTTTAATGTTGTTAATTGTGTTTAGGGAAGGGAGGTTTTTTAATGTTGTTAAGGCCAAAGAAAAAATATTGTTGGTTTCCCCTAACCCTGCCGGGTCAGTTTTATCCTGCCTGATCAATTAATATTATTTGCATTTTTATTAGAAAAAAATATATTTGAAGACAGCCATGTCACTTTTTTCAACGCGAATTAGAAATTTTAATTTTTTTCACCCCCTTCTTTCCATGGATACAAGAATAAAACTGAGTTATTTACCCTCCAAAGAGGAATAACAGAACAAGTATGATTATTAGGAGCATATATGTATTATTCTACTAAAGAAATGAAAATAAACAAAAATAAAATAAAAAGCCTGCCTGCCGGGCTATGAAAATTTTCCCATGTTAGGGGAAACCAACAATCAATTTTCCATGGCCTAATTGTGTTTGGGGAAAGGGAGGTTTCTTAATGTTGTTAATTGTACTGGGGGAGGGGAGGTTTTTAATGTTGTTAATTGTGTTTGGGGAAGAGAGGTTCCTCAATGCAGAGTAACAGTTAAATATGGTTAATAATGTATTTTAGTTAAGATAATTTACATGAAAGAAATGAATACAAATTGCAAATGATCTTAATCTGTACCCTAAGAATCACAGAAATATTCTTTTATTGACTTTTTAGGACAATGATTTATAGCAACTTTTCTTATACATTCTTTGTGAGGGATCAACAAAATCCCTCGTGTCTTTGTTTGAAGAAGAGGTCAGTTTTAATTGTTTAAAATTATTAATTCAAATTTTAATAGATTTTTCAATTGTAAATGAATGCAATTAATAAAATTAAAATCTTTTTTTTAATAAAAACCAAATGGCCATGAACCAATTTTATTTGACAAGTACAGCTCTTATACCTGTGTTTATTTTTTTTTACCTTCAAATCTTTGCAAATAATTCTGTACTGATATACGATGTATGTAACAATTGTATGCTTGACTGAACAGGATCTGAACTGAAATACAATGTATGTGACAATTGTATGCTTGAATGAACAGGATTTGAACTGAAATACAATGTATGTAACAATTGTATGCTTGAATGAACAGGATTTGAACTGAAATACAATGTATGTAACAATTGTATGCTTGACTGAACAGGATCTGTACTGAAATACAATGTATGTAACAATTATATGCTTGACTGAACAGGATCTGAATTGAAATACAATGTATGTAACAATTGTATGCTTGAATGAACAGGATTTGAACTGAAATACAATGTATGTGACAGTTGTATGCTTGACTGAATAGGATTTGAACTGAAATACAATGTATGTAACAATTGTATGCTTGACTGAACAGGATCTGAATTGAAATACAATGTATGTGACAATTGTATGCTTGACTGAACTGAAATACATTTAGTATGTAACAATTGTATGCTTGACTGAACAGGATCTGAATTGAAATACATATAGTATGTAACAATTGTATGCTTGACTGAGCAGGATCTGAACTGAAATACAATGTATGTAACAATTGTACGCTTGACTGAACAGGATCTGTACTGAAATACAATGTATGTAACGATTGTATGCTTGACTGAACAGGATCTGAACTGAAATACAATGTATGTAACAATTGTATGCTTGACTGAACAGGATCTGTACTGAAATACAATGTATGTAATGATTGTATGCTTGACTGAACAGGATCTGAACTGAAATACAATGTATGTAACAATTGTATGCTTGACTGAACAGGATCTGAACTGAAATACAATGGATGTAACAATGGTATGCTTGACTGAACAGGATCTGTACTGAAATACAATGTATGTAACGATTGTATGCTTGACTGAACAGGATCTGTACTGAAATACAATGTATGTAACGATTGTATGCTTGACTGAACAGGATCTGTACTGAAATACAATATATGTAACGATTGTATGCTTGATTAATTAACAGGATCGTTACAACCACATGATTACAAATTACTTTGAACCTTTAGAAACAATCAAATGTAATGTCACTCAGTTTGAATGGAATTGATTTTATTTGTTTTTCCCAGAATCAATTTAGATACAAACAAAAACCATTTGATTTAGGATTACATAAGCAATAACGATAATAAGATAAGGCTTTTTATATTGTAATGTATGTCATTTAGTTGGTCTCAGGACATATGTTTTGATTGCTTGTTGTCTCAGTACTGATGTTAGTGCTCCTAGTAAAATAGGTATTCTGATTTTTATCTCCTGTAGGAAATGTCTATTTGAGGAACTTGTAGTTCTATTTAAGAAAGCTTTTATGAAGATTTGTCAGGATTATAGAAAATTTCATTTCCCTAATGTTACAAAAAATATATAATATCCTAAAATGAAGAGAAATGTAACCGTGGATATTGAACATTGTATGTTTTAGTACAAACTATCCTCTGGGGGCCTCTTGATAATGAAATGGATCACCTGAACCAAGAGTAACATAAATTCAATTGGTTTTAGTTAAGTAGAGAAACGTAATTATTGGGGATTTCTAACTGATGTTTTTCTCAAGATGACAAACATAGGCATCAGGTTAGCTGACATTCACTGTATGGATTAATGGTCTTGTATGTATATTGGATAGGAAAGACAAACTACCGAGCAAAAATGTCTTTTGGGAACACCATAAAAGATTTGTGGCTAGAGAAAATCTATCAGTGTTTGTGGTATTATTTAGATTGACAGAATGTCATAACCACATCATAACAACTGTGTAAAGTCCATTTATACACCAAAATACATGTTAATGTAAGTATAGATTCTCCTGCTACTATCAGTGGATTCTCATATTTCTCCACTCATGATTTTTCAAATTTTTAAGCTCGAGCTTTACCAGCGGATAGGAGAAATACTGTAATCCACTGGTAGCAGGAGGAGAATCTGTTTCTCCTGTGACCAAAACATCAGAAATATTTTTAAGTTGTTAATTTCCATCATCCATGACCTTCCAAATGAAATTGGTTGAGATTCTCAAGTGGAAATATAAAAACAGTGGTGATTATGAATATTAGGAAAATTTAAGCAACAGGTTAAACATGCTTAGAATATGAGAAATAAAATTAGACTGTTTTACTGTTTAGGTTTTATAAAGTAGCGATTTAGTTGTAACAATTACAAACATATATAGGGATATATACTATTGTGAGCTGTTATCAATTTGTTTTGTTGAATATTGATTTTGGCTTTCACTTGAACACTTTAAAGCTATAATTTTACAAGATTGGCAACAAAATACATGCATACAAATATGAACTTGCTTCAGTTTCATGTTTTCAAAATATATGTAGAAAGTATAAAATAGGGAACTAATTCAATATTGTAAACTAATGATTTGTTCATGTGACTCAAGTCCAAAGATTATGACATTAGTATTTGTTGCTTCTCCGGATCCATTAAGCAGGCTGCATTAAGAAATAAAATCATAAAATTTTGCACTTTGCAATACACAATAATCACTCACTCCCTATACCACAAAACAGGTTTCTGATAGATTTATATCATCTGGTTTTTCTAAAATTTCATTTACCATTCTTAAATATCAACAGCTTACCATTGAGGGACACCTGAGTTCACTCCCTGTTTTTATTAGGGTTCGTGTTACTAAATCTTTAGTTTTCTATGTAGTGTTTTGTTGACCATTATGTGTCTTTTCGTCCTTTTTCTTTTAGTCATTGTGTTGTCCTTTTTCTTTTAGTCATTGTATTGTCCTTTTTCTTTTAGTCATTGTGTTGTACTTTATTTTAGTCATTGTATTGTCCTTTATTTTAGTCATTGTATTGTCCTTTTTCTTTTAGTCATTGTGTTGTCCTTTTTCTTTTAGTCACTGTGTTGTCCTTTATTTTAGTCATTGTATTGTCCTTTTTCTTTTAGTCATTGTGTTGTCCTTTTTCTTTTAGTCATTGTGTTGTCCTTTATTTTAGTCATTGTATTGTCCTTTTTCTTTTAGTCATTGTATTGTCCTTTTTCTTTTAGTCATTGTATTGTCCTTTATTTTAGTCATTGTATTGTCCTTTTTCTTTTAGTCATTGTGTTGTCCTTTATTTTTTAGTCATTGTGTTGTCCTTTATTTTAGTCATTGTATTGTCCTTTATTTTAGTCATTGTATTGTCCTTTTTCTTTTAGTCATTGTGTTGTCCTTTTTCTTTTAGTCATTGTATTGTCCTTTTTCTTTTAGTCATTGTATTGTCCTTTTTCTTTTAGTCATTGTATTGTCCTTTTTCTTTTAGTCATTGTGTTGTCCTTTATTTTAGTCATTGTATTGTCCTTTATTTTAGTCATTGTATTGTCCTTTTTCTTTTAGTCATTGTGTTGTCCTTTTTCTTTTAGTCATTGTGTTGTCCTTTATTTTAGTCATTGTATTGTCCTTTTTCTTTTAGTCATTGTGTTGTCCTTTTTCTTTTAGTCATTGTATTGTCCTTTTTCTTTTAGTCATTGTGTTGTCCTTTTTCTTTTAGTCATTGTATTGTCCTTTTTCTTTTAGTCATTGTGTTGTCCTTTTTATTTTAGTCATTGTATTGTCCTTTTTCTTTTAGTCATTGTGTTGTCCTTTATTTTAGTCATTGTATTGTCCTTTTTCTTTTATTCATTGTGTTGTCCTTTTTCTTTTAGTCATTGTGTTGTCCTTTTTCTTTTAGTCATTGTATTGTCCTTTTTCTTTTAGTCATTGTGTTGTCCTTTATTTTAGTCATTGTATTGTCCTTTTTCTTTTATTCATTGTGTTGTCCTTTTTCTTTTAGTCATTGTATTGTCCTTTTTCTTTTAGTCATTGTGTTGTCCTTTATTTTAGTCATTGTATTGTCCTTTTTCTTTTAGTCATTGTGTTGTCCTTTTTCTTTTAGTCATTGTATTGTCCTTTTTCTTTTAGTCATTGTGTTGTCCTTTTTATTTTAGTCATTGTATTGTCCTTTTTATTTTAGTCATTGTGTTGTCCTTTATTTTAGTCATTGTATTGTCCTTTTTCTTTTAGTCATTGTATTGTCCTTTTTCTTTTAGTCATTGTATTGTCCTTTCTTTTAGTCATTGTATTGTCCTTTTTCTTTTAGTCATTGTGTTGTCCTTTTTCTTTTAGTCATTGTATTGTCCTTTTTCTTTTAGTCATTGTGTTGTCCTTTTTCTTTTAGTCATTGTATTGTCCTTTCTTTTAGTCATTGTATTGTCCTTTATTTTAGTCATTGTATTGTCCTTTTTCTTTTAGTCATTGTATTGTCCTTTCTTTTAGTCATTGTATTGTCCTTTTTCTTTTAGTCATTGTATTGTCCTTTATTTTAGTCATTGTATTGTCCTTTCTTTTAGTCATTGTATTGTCCTTTATTTTAGTCACTGTGTTGTCCTTTTTCTTTTAGTCATTGTATTGTCCTTTTTATTTTAGTCATTGTATTGTCCTTTCTTTTAGTCATTGTATTGTCCTTTCTTTTAGTCATTGTATTGTCCTTTTTCTTTTAGTCATTGTGTTGTCCTTTTTCTTTTAGTCATTGTATTGTCCTTTTTCTTTTAGTCATTGTGTTGTCCTTTTTCTTTTAGTCATTGTATTGTCCTTTCTTTTAGTCATTGTATTGTCCTTTATTCTAGTCATTGTATTGTCCTTTTTCTTTTAGTCATTGTATTGTCCTGTCTTTTAGTCATTGTATTGTCCTTTTTCTTTTAGTCATTGTGTTGTCCTTTTTCTTTTAGTCATTGTATTGTCCTTTTTCTTTTAGTCATTGTGTTGTCCTTTTTCTTTTAGTCATTGTATTGTCCTTTTTCTTTTAGTCATTGTATTGTCCTTTTTCTTTTAGTCATTGTGTTGTCCTTTTTCTTTTAGTCATTGTATTATTCTTTCTTTTAGTCATTGTGTTGTCCTTTATTTTAGTCATTGTGTTGTCCTTTTTCTTTTAGTCATTGTATTGTCCTTTATTTTAGTCATTGTATTGTCCTTTCTTTTAGTCATTGTATTTTCCTTTTTCTTTTAGTCATTGTGTTGTCCTTTCTTTTAGTCATTGTATTGTCCTTTTTCTTTTAGTCATTGTATTGTCCTTTTTCTTTTAGTCATTGTGTTGTCCTTTTTCTTTTAGTCATTGTATTGTCCTTTTTCTTTTAGTCATTGTATTGTCCTTTTTCTTTTAGTCATTGTATTGTCCTTTTTCTTTTAGTCATTGTATTGTCCTTTTTCTTTTAGTCATTGTATTGTCCTTTTTCTTTTAGTCATTGTATTGTCCTTTTTCTTTTAGTCATTGTATTGTCCTTTTTCTTTTAGTCATTGTGTTGTCCTTTATTTTAGTCATTGTGTTGTCCTTTATTTTAGTCATTGTATTGTCCTTTTTCTTTTAGTCATTGTGTTGTCCTTTATTTTAGTCATTGTATTGTCCTTTTTCTTTTAGTCATTGTATTGTCCTTTTTCTTTTAGTCATTGTATTGTCCTTTTTCTTTTAGTCATTGTATTGTCCTTTTTATTTTAGTCATTGTATTGTCCTTTGTTTTAGTCATTGTGTTGTCCTTTATTTTAGTCATTGTATTGTCCTTTTTATTTTAGTCATTGTATTGTCCTTTTTATTTTAGTCATTGTATTGTCCTTTCTTTTAGTCATTGTATTGTCCTTTTTCTTTTAGTCATTGTGTTGTCCTTGTCCAATCTATGGCTTCTGATTACCCCATTGGTATCTTCAATTTGTTGTTTACTTCCTGCTCCTACAAACTAAGATTATTTATCTTTCCAATCTTTTGACTTTGAGTGTACATAATGAAGATTATTCCAATCAATCTTTTGACTTTGAGCATACCTGATGAAGATTATTACAGAAATGTGTTGTGTGCACTAAATTAGATATCTACGTTTTTTTATTAAGACAAACTATCATGCACTGTAATACCTAGTTTTCTATTAAGACAAACTATCATGCACTGTAATACCTAGTTTTTTATTAAGACAAACTATCATGCACTGTAATACCTAGTTTTTTATTAAGACAAACTATCATGCACTGTAATACCTATTCTTAAAGTGTGTCTGTATTATCTACTTTACTGAAGGATAATGTCATTTGAAATTTAAATTTCTTGTAAAAGTTGTTTGTAATATAATGATATAGATAGTATGACTTTGTCCTATGAAACTGCATAATTGACACATTTAAAAGCAACAATTCTGTTAGACTGACGATGAGGAGGAATTTGTTATTAATTTGTTGTATTGACTGGATGTTGTGATGAATTTGTTTGTTTGTAGATGATCATTATTTGCAGTAGTTTGTTGCTTGATTTATTTTAATGTGTAGAACTGATGTGCTGTGAAATTTAAATGTAAAACTGGTGATCTTTACAAACAGGTGACTACCAAGGTTTTCTATAGACTTTGTTACAGGATTCCTAATCACGTCTAATTGCAATTTCCTGATTGCTGAAATAAAAAGCAATAAGATATGCTTGGAGGCAGAGTATATTGATCTGAAAGCTCTACATGGTGATTATAAGCTGGTATAAATTCCTGTACGTAGTTTAAGGTGTGGAACAATCCGATGGAATTATGTGAATTTATGTCACTTTTATCCGTTAAAGGAATAACTTACAAATGTAGCATTCATCTCCTCATGTTGCATTAACTCGTTGCTGCGTTTTATACAAATTAAACTATTTTTTTTTTAAATTTGGAATCCATGGTAACAAACAAACACAGCTAGGGTTGTCAAGACATTGAAATAAGATTTGAAATTGAATCAAGATTTTCATAATCTTGAATAAAATCAATAAAGTTGAACCATATGATGACAATAGTAATTACAGCTAAAACAGTGAAGAACATCAATTATTAAAATGGAAGATAATAAATAGATTAATATAATTGTCTTGAAACATATCTTGTAGACTTCTTTGTGGCAGTCAAGTCTTATATCACCCAGACATATTGTGTATTAAACAACAACATGGCTGATGATAGCAGTATTTGTCCTGGGCATAGAGATTAAAGCAGTATTTGTCCTGGGCTTAGAGATTATAGCAGTATTTGTCCTGGGGTTAGAGATTATAGCAATATTTGTCCAATCTCTACCCAGAGTTGTCGGTCCTTACACTCTATGCAATCTCTGTCAATACCTAAAAAGTAGTCTACCTTTGTATTAAACTGGTTTCATTTTTATAAAATATTACCAGTGTAATGTTCAGCAACTATAGAAGCTATTGCAACAAGGAACCAGAACAGCACTGTATGACTGATCACCATATAAAAAATAATCACTTATCTTCGTTTGAAAATAAACAAAGAAGCTTCTCAAATATTAGTTATATGGTATTCTTTACATATTTTACAATTATGATATAGGGTCATTATAACCGGTTTATATCAAGTTACCCTTTAATAAATGGATTTTGCCAAGATTCTTGGCATATAGACATTGACAGAGATAAGAGAGAGTGTAAGGACCGACAACTCTGGGTAGAGATTGGTATTCGTCCTGGGCTTAGAGATTATAGCAGTATTTGTCCTGGACTTAGAGATTATAGCAGTATTTGTCCTGGGGTTAGAGATTATAGCAGTATTTGTCCTGGGCTTAGAGATTATAGCAGTATTTGTCCTGGGGTTAGAGATTATTGCAGTATTTGTCCTGGGGTTAAAGATTATAGTGCTATTTTTAAACATGTCTGCTGCTGTAAACTTTTAAAGTATAAGAGAAATTATTTCTCTATTGCATCAAAAGTAGAAAATGATGATAAAAAGTAGCACTAAGTATGGTTCTGTATAATGATCTGATTGTAGTAACTTCAAATTTCTGTGATTATATTCTAAAAACTAAAATAATCTAAATCATTGTCTGGTGTAGACCAATAAATGGTGGAACTGTTGACGACCACTGTTTACACTTTCTTTTCATAATGATACTAGTTACACTGTGTAGTTTAAAATATTGCCAGGTTTAGAAAAAAATATGAAACTAGTAAAATTACACTGTGTGCTACTAAAAATAATATGTTTGTTAGATGATGAGGACTTTCTCAACCCAAGCTTTAAGATGTCAAATTCAGATTATGATGAAAATAAGATGTGGAATTTAAGTTGGAGGGTACAGATAGGATTCAAAATAAAACTTCAGAATCTTAAGGAGCAGCTATTAGATTTATGATACACACCAATTAAATTGTTTATCCAGTCAGTAAAAAAATGTAGTGCTATTCCCCAGAACTGTATTCAAAATGGGGCTGTTTTATATCAGAAATTTGTAAATGTAGAAAAGATATAGCTATTTCATCACATGTTTAGAATAATGGGGTGGTTAATACTAGGCTAATTACCCTGTACTGGTAATAAAAATGTCTTCTTACAGAATGTATCTGTAGGCTTGAGTCAGAAATATCAAATATAATGGTGCAAGCATGCCCATAAAATCTCCAAAATGAATGAGATTATGTCAGTTTTAATAAACTCCAATTCTTTGGTTAGCCAAGAATAAACTTCAGTTTTCATTTAGTTAAAATATGTCTGGACAACTCAATGTTGAACTTCACAAGACCCACCAGTGTTAATTCAAGTTTCCACCATGATAATTATAATGTCCTCATCAATAATTGACTCTGTCATGAAAAGAGTTTTATTTTTTTACTATCGGTGGACTTACTAAAGAGGATGGAAACATTGTTTTACATTCTAAAATTGGGGTTATTCCAAAATCAATATTTATTTTTATGGAAGTTCTTGAATTAGGGCCCATCACACACTTATTTATGTAACTTGTGGACTATTTCACATATATTTATGCAAGTTAGGGGCCATTTTACACTTATTTATGCAAGTTAGGTGCCATATCACACTTATTTATGCAAGTTAGGGATCATCTCACACTTATCTATGCAAGTTAGGGGCCATTTTACCCTTATTTATGCAAATTATTGGCCATCTCACACTAATTTATGCAAGTTAGAGATCTCTCACACTTATTTATGCAAGTTAAGGGCCATTTCTCACTAGTTTATGCAAATTAGGGACCATCTCACAATTATTTATACAAGTTAGGGGCCATATCACACTTATCTATGCAAGTTAGGGACCATCTCACACTTATCTATGCAAGTTAGGGACCATCTCACATTTTAGGAAATTAGGGACCATCTCACACTTATTTATGCAAGTTAGGGACCATCTCACACTTATTTTGAAGTATTGATTATGCTCTATATTGATATCCTCGCAGTGTTAATAAGGTAAAGAAGAACCTGAGGTGAGCATGCTAAGCATTACACTATGGATACGGTCTGGAGCCAAAAGGTACCAACAATTAAAAAGATAATAAGTGATTTTGATAAAGTTTTATTCTTTAAAATCCTTATGAAATTTCATGCAGACATTTGTCAAACAGATTTGATCCAGCTCTTTGGGTTTTAGAAATGAAAAGAGTAAAAGGGAGCCAAAGGGGACAAACAAATGTCCAAACAATTTTTTTGTTTAAGAAATCCTCTGTAATGTGATCGTTATGGTGACATATGTGACTTTTATGACACATTTTATTTGCATATATGAATATTAGATTGTATCTCAAACTTGTGCATTATTTGTGCTCGTCGGAATTCCATAATATAGACAATTATACAGTATAGTAGCATACACAATCATGTACCTCTTGACTCTGATTGGCATGTAGAATTACGATGAGATTTCCCAGGCCACACACATTTCCATTGATTAAAACAAATTATTTTCTATATGTTATGACATTAGATTTTTGCCAGGATATACTTGTAGTATTTACATCAATCATTAGATAGGCTTACAAATAACATCCTCTCATCAGTTGATCAAAGCTATTTACAAATGCTTCTCATCACAGATTAATCAGGCTATAGACAAGGAGGTTTTTATAGAGGATGTGATACTTATAAATGAGTAATAAACCAAGTCAGAAATGATGACCACTGTATGTGTTAGTGTGGGAATATGGAATATAGTGTTTGCTAACTCAGGCTAGCTATGGATGGCAGTGATCATGTCACAGATCTGTTACCAGGGGGATTAGTTAGGATCATGTCACAGATCTGTAACCAGGGGGATTAGTTAAGATCATGTCAGATCTGTGACCAGGGGGATTAGTTAGGATCATGTCAGAGATCTGTGACCAGGGGGATTAGCTAGGATCATGTCAGATCTGTGAACAGGGGGATTAGTTAGGATAATGTCAGATTTGTGACAAGGGGGATTAGTTAGGATCATGTCAAAGATCAGTGACCAGGGGGATTAGTTAGGATCATGTTGCAGATCTGTGACCAGGGGGATTCGTTAGGATCATGTTGCAGATCTGTGACCAGGGGGATTCGTTAGGATCATGTCACAGATCTGTGACCAGGGGGATTAGATAGGATCATGTCACATATCTGTGACCAGGGGGGATTAGTTAGGATCATGTCACAGATCTGTGACCAGGGAGATTAGTTAGGATCATGTCACAGATCTGTGACCATGGGGGATTAGTTAGGATCATGTCAGATCTGTGACCATGGGGATTAGTTAGGATCATGTCACAGATCTGTGACCAGGGGGATTAGTTAGGATCATGTTAGATCTGTGACCAGGGGGGATTAGTTAGGATCATATCACAGATCTGTGACCAGGGGGATTAGATAGGATCATGTCACATATCTGTGACCAGGGGGGATTAGTTAGGATCATATCACAGATCTGTGACCAGGGAGATTAGTTAGGATCATGTCACAGATCTGTGACCAGGGGGATTAGATAGGATCATGTCACATATCTGTGACCAGGGGGGATTAGTTAGGATCATATCACAGATCTGTGACCAGGGATATTAGTTAGGATCATGTCACAGATCTGTGACCATGGGGGATTAGTTAGGATCATGTCAGATCTGTGACCATGGGGATTAGTTAGGATCATGTCACAGATCTGTGACCAGGGGGATTAGTTAGGATCATGTTAGATCTGTGACCAGGGGGGATTAGTTAGGATCATGTCAGATCTGTGATCAGGGGGATTAGTTAGGATCATGTCACAGATCTGTGACCAGGGGGGGTTAGTTAGGATCATGTCAAATCTGTGATCAGGGGATTAGTTAGGATCATGTCACAGATCTGTGACCAGGGGGGTTAGTTAGGATCATGTCACAGATCTGTGACCAGGGGGATTAGTTAGGATCATGTTACAGATCTGTGACCAGGGGGATTAGCTATGATCATGTCAAAGCTGTGACAAGGGGGATTAGTTAGGATCATATCAGATCTGTGACAAGGGGATATTAGTTAGGATCATGTCAGATCTGTGACCAGGGGGATTAGTTAGGATCATGTCACAGATCTGTGACCAGGGGGATTAGTTAGGATCATGTCACAGATTTGTGACCAGGGTAGATTAGTTAGGATCAGGTCACAGATCTGTGACCAGGGGGATTAGTTAGGATCATGTCAGATATGTGACCAGGGGGGATTAGTTAGGATTATGTCAGATCTGTGACCAGGGGGATTAGTTAAGATCATGTCAGATCTGTGAACAGGGGGATTAGTTAGGATCATGTCAACGATCAGTGACCAGAGGGATTAGTTAGGATCATGTCACAGATTTGTGACCAGGGGGATTAGTTAGGATCGTGTCAGATATGTGACCAGGGGGGATTAGTTAGGATTATGTCAGATCTGTGACCAGGGGGGATTAGTTAAGATCATGTCAGATCTGTGATTAGGGGGATTAGTTAGGATCATGTCACAGATCTGTGACCAGGGGGATTAGTTAGGATCATGTCACAGATCTGTGACCAGGGGGATCAACTAGGATCATGTCAGATCTGACAAGGGGTGATTAGTTAGAATCATGTCAGATCTGTGACCAGCGGGATTAGTTAGGATCATGTCAGATCTGTGACCAGGGGGATTAGTTAGGATCATGTCAGAGATCTGTGAGCAGGGGGATTAGCTAGGATCATGTCAGATCTGTGAACAGGGGGATTAGTTAGGATAATGTCAGATTTGTGACAAGGGGGATTAGTTAGGATCATGTCAAAGATCAGTGACCAGGGGGATTAATTAGGATCATGTTGCAGATCTGTGACCAGGGGGATTCGTTAGGATCATGTCACAGATCTGTGACCAGGGGGATTAGATAGGATCATGTCACATATCTGTGACCAGGGGGGATTAGTTAGGATCATGTCAGATCTGTGACCAGGGGGATTAGTTAGGATCATGTTACAGATCTGTGACCAGGGGGGATTAGCTATGATCATGTCAAAGCTGTGACAAGGGGGATTAGTTAGTATCATATCAGATCTGTGACAAGGGGATATTAGTTAGGATCATGTCAGATCTGTGACCAGGGGGATTAGTTAGGATCATGTCACAGATCTATGACCAGGGGGATTAGTTAGGATCATGTCACAGATCTGTGACCAGGGGGGTTAGTTAGGATCATGTCACAGATCTGTGACCAGGGGCATTAGTTAGGATCATGTCACAGATCTGTGACCAGGGGGATTAGTTAGGATCATGTCACAGATCTGTGACCAGGGGGATTAGTTAGGATCATGTCACAGATCTGTGACCAGGGTAGATTAGTTAGGATCAGGTCACAGATCTGTGACCAGGGGGATTAGTTAGGATCATGTCAGATATGTGACCAGGGGGGATTAGTTAGGATTATGTCAGATCTGTGACCAGGGGGATTAGTTAAGATCATGTCAGATCTGTGAACAGGTGGATTAGTTAGGATCATATCAATGATCAGTGACCAGGGGGATTAGTTAGGATCATGTCACAGATTTGTGACCAGGGGGATTAGTTAGGATCATGTCAGATATGTGACCAGGGGGGATTAGTTATGATTATGTCAGATCTGTGACCAGGGGGGATTAGTTAAGATCATGTCAGATCTGTGAACAGGGGGATTAGTTAGGATCATGTCAACTATCAGTGACCAGGGGGATTAGTAAGGATCATATCACAGATTTGTGACCAGGGGGATTAGTTAGGATCATATCACAGATATGTGACCAGGGGGATTAGTTAGGATCATGTCACAGATCTGTGACCAGGGGGATTAGTTAGGATCATGTCAGGTCTGTGACAAGGGGGACTAGTAAGGGTCATGTCACAGATCTGTCACCAGGGGGATTAGTTAGGATCATGTCACAGATATGTGACCAGGGAGATTAATTAGGATCATGTAACAGATTTGTGACCAGGGGGGATTAGTTAGGATCATGTCACAGATCTGTGACCAGGGGGGATTAGTTAGGATCATGTCAGATCTGTGACCAGGGGGATTAGTTAGGATCATGTCACAGATCTGTGACCAGGGGGATCAACTAGGATCATGTCAGATCTGACAAGGGGTGATTAGTTAGGATCATGTCAGATCTGTGACCAGCGGGATTAGTTAGGATCATGTCAGATCTGTGACCAGGGGGATTAGTTAGGATCATGTCAGATCTGTGACCAGGGGGATCAGCTAGGATCATGTCAGATATGTGACAAGGGAGGATTAGTTAGGATCATGTCATAGATCTGTGTCCAGGGGGATTAGTTAGGATCATGTCA
The DNA here is from genome assembly GCA_963680875.1 of Bathymodiolus brooksi. NCBI lineage: Eukaryota > Metazoa > Mollusca > Bivalvia > Mytilida > Modiolidae > Bathymodiolus > Bathymodiolus brooksi. Next base: position 168,632,813 of record OY804575.1, read on the forward strand.
AATCTGTGACCAGGGGGATTAGTTAGGATCATGTCACAGATCTGTGACCAGGGGGATCAGCTAGGATCATGTCAGATATGTGACCAGTGGGATTAGTTAGGATCATGTCACAGATCTGTGACTAGGGGATTAGTTAGGATCATGTCACAGATCTATGACCAGGGGGGATTAGTTAGAATCATGTCAGATCTGTCACCAGGGGGATTAGTTGGGATCATGTCACAGATCTGTCACCAGGGGGATTAGTTAGGATCATGTCACAGATCTATGACCAGGGGGGATTAGCTAGGATCATGTCACAGATCTGTGACCAGGGGGTCAGCTAGGATCATGTCAGATCTGTGTCAAGGGAGGATTAGTTAGGATCATGTCACAGATCTGTGACCAGGGGGGTTAGTTAGGATCATGTCAGATCTGTGACCAGGGGGAATTAGTTAGGATCATGTCACATATCTGTGACCAGGGGGATTAGCTAGGATCATGTCACAGGTCTGTGACCAGGGGGATCAGCTAGGATCATGTCAGATCTGTGATCAGGGGGATTAATTAGGATCATGTCAAAGATCAGTGACCAGGGGGTTTTGGTAGGATAGGATCATATCTGAGATCTGTGAGCAGGGGGTTACTTAGGTTAGAATTATGTCACAGATCTATGACCAGATTATGTTATTTGTAAATTGATACACTGGATGGATAAAATAAAGAATCCAATGTCATCAAAATTAATGACGAAAAATGTGCACAAATTTGATCACATGTGAATCACATGGTGCAGTTTTTAATTGGGCAGCTGTTCATATATTAAGTTTACAAAAAAGTCAGGATAATAAATTAAGTTTTGAAAACTAAAAGTTTCATCTTTTTAATATTAAAGGATTGACTGATAGAATAAAATACAAACAAATTGCACACTGTCAGAACAGTTCTAAAATCTAATAGAAAAATCATAGAAAGAGGTCAAATCAATACCTCTAATACTAAGTACCACATTACTAAGTTTTGAGTTAATGACATAGCTTGTTTTATATTGTTTATCAGATGTAATGATTCTGTGCTGATTTATTAAAGTCTTCAAGAGTAGTATAACCTATTTTTGTGAGAATTAGAGCAGAAATAGTAATTATTGAATATTTGCTTAAATATAGATGTTATTGATTTCTTATTAATATTAACAATTATGTTTTCTGATTCTGTGATTTTCTCCCATGTTTCAACATTAAAACATCTATTTTAATTAATTTGTGTTGATTTAATTGCTAAAGCCCAACTTCTGAAAAATGACCACTTATTTGGAGTAACTTTGTATTATCCTAAGAGCAAGTTGATGACACATTTCTGGATTTCCAAAAGGTCTATTGTCTATATTGTCTATTGTCTATTGTTTATATTGTCTATTGTCTATATTGTCTAGTTTCTATTGTCTATATTGTCTATTGTCTATTGTCTATTGTCTATATTGTCTAGTGTCTATTGTCTATATTGTCTATTGTCTATTGTTTATATTGTCTATTGTCTATATTGTCTAGTTTCTATTGTCTATATTGTCTATTGTCTATTGTCTATTGTCTATATTGTCTAGTGTCTATTGTCTATTGTCTATATTGTCTATTGTCTATATTGTCTATTGTTTATATTGTCTATTGTCTATATTGTCTATTGTCTATATTGTCTATTGTATATTGTCTATTGTCTATATTGTTTATTGTCTAGTCTATATTGTCTATTGTCTATTATCTATTGTCTATATTGTCTATTGTCTATATTATCTATTGTCTATTGTCTATATTATCTATTGTCTGTATTGTCTATTGTCTATATTGTCTATTGTCTATATTGTTTATTGTCTATTGTCCATTGTATATTGTTTATTGTCTATTGTCTATTGTCTATATTGTCTATTGTCTATTTTGTCTATTGTCTATATTGTCTATTGTCTATATTGTCTATTGTCTATATTGTCTATTGTCTATATTGTTTATTGTCTATTGTCTATTGTGTATATTGTCTATTGTCTATTGTATATATTGTCTATTGTCTATATTGTTTATTGTCTATTGTCTATATTGTCTATTGTCTATATTGTCTATTGTCTATTGTCCATTGTCTATATTGTCTATTGTCTATATTGTCTATTGTCTATATTGTCTATTGTCTATATTGTCTATTGTCTATTGTCTATTGTCTATTGTCTATATTGTCTATTGTCTATTGTCTATTGTCTACATTGTCTATATTGTCTATTGTCTATCAATCTTATTAGAATTACATGTTTGTTGTAGCTGTTTTAAAGTCTTTTATTTCTTTTTTGGCATTAAACTTAAAACTAAACACCTCATTTTGGGTCATGTCATTGTTCATATTTTTAACTTACCAATCAAGGATGAGACTTGTTTGGGTATAGTGGTGTCCAACACATATTGTGTTATGTTTTTGTTTCGTTTTTCTTCGTCTTGTGCACCCTATGTTGCCAGTTTATTTGGATTGTCCTTTTTTAATTGTCCCTTTGGTATTCTCTAACGTTTATATAAAAACCAAGTGCATGCCAAGAGCTGTTGTTCAATTTAACTGGCTTACATATGATTGGACGGTCAAAGATGAATGAAAGGTTACCTGACATGACCCAAAGTGAGATGTGGTTAGATGTTAGTGAATTACAAGAAAAAATGAAAAAAAAAATACAACAAACATCTAATTTTGATTAGATTGAGATGCATACTGTTGATAGAGGAAGGTTGAAGCATAAAAAGTGACTTCATCATGAATATGGCCTATATTAAATATTACATTGTTGTGATTAGCTTATTTTTTTCTTGTCTTACATTTCCATCATGAATATGGCCTTTATTAAATATTACATTATTGTGATTAGCTTTTTTTATACTTTTGTTTTACATTCAACATAATTTTAAATGATGCTGTACTGATTAATTATGTTTCATCATGAAAGTATCTCAGATCAATATATGTCATGTGACTTTAATGATTTTTCATACTATTCTCCTCACTTTATATGGCTCATGTTAATTGTCAGTTTTTTATTTAGATATTATCATTTACATAGAAATCACATATGGCAGCTAATCCTAGACTATCATTATTAGGGTGTGAATCTGATTAGGGGGTGGGGGGTATGGTTGTCTAGGCACACAAACTGTTACAGATCTGGTGCAAACTTCCACATTGATAGTGTTAATAGTTTTAAAGGAGCAGGTGTTAGCACAGCTCACATCCCTCCCCACTCTTGTTATTTTTTGTTCAAGTTTGAAAGGTCAAGGTTAGATATTTCTGCATGACAATGATTCTGGAAATAATTGGAGTTATTTTACAAATTACTAAAACGTTGATGCTGCCAAAGTGAATTGGGATTGTTTTTTAATGGAAGATGATATGTGCTAACGAGAAATAAATCCATATGTACTTTTACTTATGATAGTACTGGTGCCTGGCACTATAGAACAATTTCTACTGATCCTAGTATTAATTGATACTGTGTCTCATTAACAGAGAACAAAATAACATTTGTAATGTCCCAATACACCAATTAAACAGCATGTTTACTACACTGATCAGAACCAGCTATCTCTATCACAGTTGTAAGATGTAAGGTAACAGTTGTAAGATGTAAGGCAACCAGTTGTCTTTGTAAAACTTTTATATAACTTTAATGATCATTGCTTTTATAAAATTTCTTACAGTTTTATTAATGATATTGTACTTAATATAAACGAATGGCTGTTCTTCATACCTTCATACATCAATGTAGCATGATAAAGTAGGTACCTATGCCTCTATACTGTTATCAAATTCCGTTTATACCCACATTTCTGGGATATGAAAAAGAAAGTTTCAGCTTAAATGTACTTTACTCAACATGTATAAATGTCCACAATATCTTAAGTAATTAGTTTATATATAAAATCTTTACACAAATCCAACAATATCTTAAGTGATTACTTTATATATCAACTTCTTAAACCATTCCCACAATATCTTCAGTGATTACTTTATATATAAAATCCTTACACAGATCCCACAATATCTTAAGTAATTACTTTATATATAAAATCCTTACACAGATCCCACAGTATCTTAAGTGATTACTTTATATATAAAATCCTTGCACAAATCCCACAATATCTGAAGTGATTGCTTTATATATAAAATCCTTGCACAAATCCCACAATATCTGAAGTGATTGCTTTATATATAAAATCCTTACACAATTCCCACAATATCTGAAGTGATTACTTTATATATAAAATCCTTACACAATTCCCACAATATCTTACGTGATAACTTTGTATATAAATTCCTTACACATTCCCACAATATCTTAAGTGATTATTTTATATATAAAATCCTTACACAATTCCCACAATATCTTAAGTGATAACTTTATATTTAAAATCCTTACACATTCCCACAATATCTTAAGTGATTACTTTACATATAAAATCCTTACACAATTTCTACAATAACTTAAGTGATTATTTTATATATAAAATCCTTACACAGATCCCACAGTATCTTAAGTGATTACTTTATATATAAAATCCTTGCACAAATCCCACAATATCTGAAGTGATTGCTTTATATATAAAATCCTTACACAATTCCCACAATATCTTAAGTGATAACTTTATATTTAAAATCCTTACACATTCCCACAATATCTTAAGTGATTACTTTACATATAAAATCCTTACACAATTTCTACAATAACTTAAGTGATTATTTTATATATAAAATCCTTACACAGATCCCACAGTATCTTAAGTGATTACTTTATATATAAAATCCTTGCACAAATCCCACAATATCTGAAGTGATTGCTTTATATATAAAATCCTTACACAATTCCCACAATATCTGAATTGATTACTTTATATATAAAATCCTTACACAATTCCTACAATATCTTACGTGATAACTTTGTATATAAATTCCTTACACATTCCCACAATATCTTAAGTGATTATTTTATATATAAAATCCTTACACAAATCCCACAATATCTAAGTGATAACTTTATATATAAAATCCTTACACAATTCCCACAATATCTTAAGTGATAACTTTATATTTAAAATCCTTACACATTCCCACAATATCTTAAGTGATTACTTTACATATAAAATCCTTACACAATTTCTACAATAACTTAAGTGATTATTTTATATATAAAATCCTTACACAGATCCCACAGTATCTTAAGTGATTACTTTATATATAAAATCCTTGCACAAATCCCACAATATCTGAAGTGATTACTTTATATATAAAATCCTTACACAATTTCTACAATAACTTAAGTGATTATTTTATATATAAAATCCTTACACCATTCCTACAATATCTTAAGTGATTACTTTATATATAAAATCCTCACAAATCCCACAATATATTAAGTGATTACTTTATATATCAAATTCTTACACAATTCCCACAATATCTGAAGTGATTACTTTATGTATAAAATCCTTACACATTCCCACAATATCTTAAGTGATTATTTTATATATAAAATCCTTACACAATTCCCACAATATCTTAAGTGATAACTTTATATTTAAAATCCTTACACATTCCCACAATATCTTAAGTGATTACTTTACATATAAAATCCTTACACAATTTCTACAATAACTTAAGTGATTATTTTATATATAAAATCCTTACACAGATCCCACAGTATCTTAAGTGATTACTTTATATATAAAATCCTTGCACAAATCCCACAATATCTGAAGTGATTACTTTATATATAAAATCCTTACACAATTTCTACAATAACTTAAGTGATTATTTTATATATAAAATCCTTACACCATTCCTACAATATCTTAAGTGATTACTTTATATATAAAATCCTCACAAATCCCACAATATATTAAGTGATTACTTTATATATCAAATTCTTACACAATTCCCACAATATATGAAGTGATTACTTTATGTATAAAATCCTTACACAAATCCCACAATATCTGAAGTGATTTCTTTATGTATAAAATCCTTACACAAATCCTACAATATCTTAATTGATTACTTTGTATATATAAAATCCTTATACAATTCCCACAATATTTTAATTGATTACTTTATATATAAAATCCTTACACAAATCCCACCATATCTTAAAGGGGCATTATCTGCCAAAATCGTAAATTTTTGTTACCCATAAAAACTATCAGATATGATTGATGCTTTAATAAAACGTGTTTCTGTAACTTATAAATCTTATGAAATGTATGTGCATCATCGGTGAAAAAAGGTGCAACTGCTCGTGTTTTGAGATCGATCAAGAAATGGACACCATCTTATTAATTATCAGCATTGTTTACGGAGTTTGCCGAATCGTCATTAAATCAATACAACAATGCACTTATTTCTTATTTTCTGTGAATCTGCTTGTAGTCGGCATTAATTTTCGTTCTCAAAAGGCGAAAAGTGGTACGATAAGCTGTTTAATGTGAAATATTTACCTTTATTTCATCATTTTAAAGCTATTTACCAATTTCCAAAACATATAATTTTTTTGGTCAAAATCGTAGCTAATGCCTCTTGAAGTGATTACTTTATGTATAAAATCCCTACACAAATCTCACAATATCTTAAACGATTACTTTATATATATAATCGTTACATAAATCCCACAATATCTTATGTATATATTAAATAATGAAGACTATTGGGAAGTTTAGAACATAAAAGTTAAGATCGTAGCTTTGTTCTCAGATACAAGTATAACTCATTGTCAGTAGTGTTGTGCATACAAGGTGTTCTGTTTCACATTGTACATAGCCTTGATTAAGTCAATTAATAGATTTCAACTGTATGATCTGTTAAAATTATTCCTAAATTGTGGGAAATTATTAATAGTTGCACTTACATACAAAATGTAAAAGATGTTACATGATAAGACTGTGTATATAGAGTATTACCTTAAAATGTTTTGTTTTTGTTCCCTGTCACGTTCAGTTGTGTATATATCTCATGTCATATGAATATCTTGTATGGTACAATCTTTGTCATTTACATATAAGATGAAGAAATTAGTTTTCATGATCATAAAATCTATTGTTTAAGTCTATGTATATACATTTGTTTAAAAGATTTTAGCTATTTACAAAATATTTTTTGCTCACCTGGCCATAGGCCATGTGAGCTTTTGTCATGGGTAAGCGTCCGTCGTCCGTCCGTCCGTTAGCTTTTCACATTTAAATCTTCTTCTCTGAAACCGCTGAACAGAAATCAGCCAAACTTGCCAGAAATGTTCACTGGATGGTCCTCTACCAGATTTGTGTTTTTGGTGCTGATTTGAAATCCAACATGGCTGCCAGGGCCCATAATGTGTTCTCATTGGCTGAAATTTTAAAAATCTTCTTGTCAGAAACCACTAAGTCAATTGAATTGTGACTTTGCAGGAATGATCATTGGGTGGTCCTGTACTAAAATTGTGAATCGTTTGCCGATCGGAAATTCAAGATGGCCGCCATGACTCGACTTAGTTTAACATAGGACCCTATGGGAATTTCACATTTTCATCTTTTTTTCTGAAACCACTAACCAGATTTGAATCAAACTTGGCAGAAATGTTCATTGGATGGTCATATACAAGATTTGTGTTTTTGGTGCTGATCGGAAATCCAACATGGCTGCCAGGGCCCATAATGTGTTCTGATTGGTCGAAATTTTAAAAATCTTCTTGTTAGAAACCACTAAGCCAATTGAATTGTGACTTTGCAGGAATGATCATTGGGTGGTCCTGTACTAAACTTGTGAATCGTTTGCCAATCGGAAATTCAAGATGGCCGTCATGACTCGACTTAGTTTAACATTGGACCCTATGGGAATTTCACATTTTCATCTTTTTTTCTGAAACCACAAAACAGATTTGAACCAAACTTGGCAGAAATGTTCATTGGATGGTCATATACAAGATTTGTGTTTTTGGTGCTGATTGGAAATCCAACATGGCTGCCAGGGCCTATAATGTGTTCTGATTGGTCGAAATTTTAAAAATCTTCTTGTTAGAAACCACTAAGCCAATTGAATTGTGGCTTTGCAGGAATGATCATTGGGTGGTCCTGTACTAAACTTGTGAATCGTTTGCTGATCGGAAATTCAAGATGGCCACCATGACTCGACTTAATTTTAACATAGGACCCAATGGAAAAAATGTTTAAAAGTCTTCTCCTCTGAAACCAGTAAGTCAATTTAAAGCAAACATGGGATGAATGGTCCTTAGGTGGTCAACTTTCAAAATTATGTCCTGTGACCCCGACCTCCATCCAAGATGGCAACCATCAGCGAACATAGTTTTAACATAGGACCCTATGGGAAATATATTTAAAAATCTTCTTCTCTGAAACCAGTAAGCCAATTTAAAGCAAACATGGCATGGATGGTCCTTAGGTGGTCAATTTTCAAAATTGTGTCCAGTGACCCTGACCTCCATCCAAGATGGCCACCTTCAGCAGACATACTGTAGTTTTAACATAGGACCCTATGGGAAAAAATGTTTTAAAATCTTCTCCTCTGAAACTAGTAAGCCAATATAGCAAACATGTCATCGATGGTCCTTAGGGGGTCAACTTCCAAAATTGTGTTCAGTGATCCTGATCTCGGTTCAAAATGGCCGCCGTCAGCAGACATAGTTTTAACATAGGACCCTATGGGAAAATTGTTTAAAAGTCTTCTCTTCTGAAACCAGTCAGCCAATTTAAAGCAAACATGGCATGGATGGTCCTTGGGTAGTATACTTTCAAAATTGTGTCCGGTGACCACGACCTCCATCCAAGATGGCTGCAATGAGCAGACATAGTTTTAACATAGAACACTATGGCAGTATGGGATTTGAATAGGAACTTAGATGTATTCAGCATGCAGACATTCTTAAGAGGACTTATTTATGTCAGGTGAGCGATACAGGCTCACCTGAGCCTCTAGTTCTTTAAAAACCTGATTACAAGAATTATTATTTTCTTTACAATAAAAAATAAATATTACAAGTCCACCATCTCTGACCCTAAATTAAATGTGACACACAGTCAAGATGAATTCTTGGTGAATCATAACAGAATTCACTAAAACTCACTTGGGTCTCTAAATTGAATGAAGTCACTATACATTATAAAACATTAGCTTTCTGACCGAGTCACATGATGTAGAGGCAGGATAATGTGATCTATTAATATATTAGTCCATTTAGATATATATTTGGGGTTTTTTTTATTTTCTTTTAAAAAAGTTAATAGGGGTAAAAAAGAAGAAGATAATTTTAACCAATTGTTCATTTAAAAAAATAATTAAAAAATGGACATGTGATTACAGGAAGTCACCACTTATAGTAGCAGGTGGTCTGATTTGTTGACAATGTCACTATTATAAAGTTTTCTGCCCACCTTGGTAATGCCTTAAGAGATAGAATAATCTAATTAGAATATAAATTGGCAGTGAATTATTTGGTATCAAATGGCCATAATTTACCTGTTAACACCTGACAGGTACAAATTTTCTCTTAAAAAGGCTCACTAACATTGTAATACCTGTTAAGTCAGACTATCTGTACTAAAAAAACAAAATCTTGTAGGTATAAACATAATCTTTTGTTGAATTTAATAAAGTGAGAAAATCTATAAAAGGATGGTAAATATCAGATTGTCTGTGCTAACTTCATTATAGAAGGTGTAAATGTGTTATGTCAGTGAGATTGTAAGATCTATCAACCAATTAAAGTATACTTTGTAGGATTAAAAAGTGGATTTTTTTGCATGTTGTTGTTTGAAGGTTTTTATCTATTGTTGTCACTTTGAAGTTTTATGGACAAAGTGGGATGTTAATGTAGCAAGGATTAAATAGGATCTTGTTCTGGAAATTAAACAAATGGAATAAATAATAGATCTTAAACTCGCATCACCTAAATCTTTTAATGTTGAATTTGTAACTATGACAACTTCACAAGTGTTGTCCTCCCATTTTATAGAGATAATCTGGTTTATTAAGTTCTTTTTTGTAGTAGAAAATGAAATAAATATTTTTCAGATTTTTTTTATGTAATAAAGGAGAGGATAGGAGTTTTGTATGTAGTAAAGGAGAGGATAGGAGTTTTGTATAGAGACGATTGGCACTTTGTATGTAATAGAGACGATTGGCATTTTGTATGTAATAGAGACGATTGGCATTTTGTATGTAATAGAGACGATTGGCATTTTATTTGTAATAGAGACGATTGACATTTTGTATGTAATAGAGACGATTGACATTTTGTATGTAATAGAGACGATTGGCATTTTATATGTAATAAAGACGATTGGCATTTTATATGTAATAGAGACGATTGGCACTTTGTATGTAATAGAGACGATTGGCATTTTGTATGTAATAGAGACGATTGACATTTTGTATGTAATAGAGACGATTGACATTTTGTATGTAATAGAGACGATTGGCATTTTATATGTAATAAAGACGATTGGTATTTTATATGTAATAGAGACGATTGGCATTTTGTATATAATAGAGACGATTGGCATTTTATATGTAATAGAGACGATTGACATTTCATATGTAATAGAGACGATTGGCACTTTGTATGTAATAGAGACGATTGACATTTTATATGTAATAGAGATTATTGACATTTTATATGTAATAGAGACGATTGGCATTTTGTATATAATAGAGACGATTGGCATTTTATATGTAATAGAGACGATTGGCATTTTATATGTAATAGAGACGATTGGCATTTTATATGTAATAGAGACGATTGGCATTTTATATGTAATAGAGACGATTGGCATTTTGTATGTAATAGAGACGATTGGCATTTTATATGTAATAGAGACGATTGGCATTTTATATGTAATAGAGACGATTGGCATTTTATATGTAATAGAGACGATTGGCATTTTATATGTAATAGAGATGATTGGCATTTTATATGTAATAGAGACGATTGGCATTTTATATGTAATAGAGACGATTGGCATTTTATATGTAATAGAGACGATTGGCATTTTGTATGTAATAGAGACGATTGGCATTTTATATGTAATAGAGACGATTGGCATTTTATATGTAATAGAGACGATTGGCATTTTATATGTAATAGAGACGATTGGCATTTTATATGTAATAGAGACGATTGGCATTTTATATGTAATAGAGACGATTGGCATTTTATATGTAATAGAGACGATTGACATTTTATATGTAATAGAGACGATTGGCATTTTATATGTAATAGAGACGATTGGCATTTTGTATGTAATAGAGATGATTGGCATTTTGTATGTAATAGAGACGATTGGTATTTTATATGTAATAGAGACGATTGGCATTTTATATGTAATAGAGACGATTGGCATTTTGTATGTAATAGAGACGATTGGCATTTTATATGTAATAGAGACGATTGGCATTTTATATGTAATAGAGACGATTGGCATTTTATATGTAATAGAGACGATTGGCATTTTGTATGTAATAGAGACGATTGGCATTTTATATGTAATAGAGACGATTGGCATTTTATATGTAATAGAGACGATTGACATTTTATATGTAATAGAGACGATTGGCATTTTATATGTAATAGAGACGATTGGCATTTTGTATGTAATAGAGACGATTGGCATTTTATATGTAATAGAGACGATTGGCATTTTATATGTAATAGAGACGATTGGCATTTTATATGTAATAGAGACGATTGGCATTTTATATGTAATAGAGACGATTGGCATTTTATATGTAATAGAGACGATTGGCATTTTGTATGTAATAGAGATGATTGGCATTTTGTATGTAATAGAGACGATTGGCATTTTGTATGTAATAGAGACGATTGGCATTTTATATGTAATAGAGACGATTGGCATTTTGTTTGCAGTAAAGGGGAGGATAGGCATTGTGTGTGTAATAGAGTAGAAGATGAAGATAGGCATTTTGTTTGTAATAAAGGAATGGATAGAAATTTTGTATGTAATAACAGGAAAGAATAAGTATTTATTTGTAATAAGGAGTTGATATGCATTTTGTATGTAATAAAGGAGAGGGTAGGCATTTCATTTCATGAAACATACATGTTTCTACATTTTGTTCAGGGGCCGTGGTCGTATGGTAGTTGGATTTACAACTACCTATGCAATCAGTGCCTATCACCACTGATGTTGTGAGTTCGAATCTTGATCAGGGCGAGGTGTACAACATTATGTGATAAAGTTTGTCAGTGACTTGCGACAGGTCAATGGTTTTCTCAGCGTCCTCCGGTTTCCTCCACCAATAAAACTGACCGCCACGATAGAACTGAAATATTGTTGAAAGTGACATTAAACACCATCAAGCACACAAACAAACAATCTACTTTCTGTTTGAATGCCTTAATTCTATTTCAATATATGTACATGTTAGCCACTATTGATAGTGTGGATGTTATTTCCTAAAAAAAAACTATTAAAGCATAATTTCTTTTAAAAAAAATAACATTCAGACATAATTTATAGTTGAAGACAATTAAATGTGTATTTGTCATGTCAGGGTTAGGGTTAGGGTAATAACAGTTTTGTCTTTAGGCTACCTTATATCATTCTTTACTTAGTGTATCCGTTTTGACATATTTTTAATTTGAAAATACACTTATTGAGGTCATTTTGACCTTGCTGGGTTGTGAAGGTAATGGTATAGGCATGTTGCCTGGCCTTGTCTGTTTGGCTTTGTCTCATTTTCGTGGATGACACATAGACAACATCTGATATCTGTTCTAAGACTGAACATAGATCTTTTTGGTTTTATTTTCAGTACCAGTTGATGACTGAGGTTGAATTTTTATATCTCTAATTTTTACCATCTTTCATTTTAAAATTTAATTACAATAAATGTGGTGCATCTAAGCAACAGAATGTTAATATTTCTGTCTTATTGTTATCTGTGAGATGTCTTTTTAATGTATTAGATAAATATGACACAGATCATCTTTTATCTGTTTTTGGGGTAGAGATAATAAAATTAGAAGGAAGATAAATGTTAACTGAAGGTGGCGTCTACATATACAGACCTATTTTATCATTTTTATATATTAAACAACCTGAGTTTTGAAGATTAAGTAGATTTTATAATTAATAATGTGTCAGTACTAAGTGTAGTCAATTTCAGTATTTGTAGATGGCAGTACGATTTAATTTGAAACCTCGTTAAAACGTTTGTATATAACACTTGTATTATATATGAACACTCATCATATTAATTTTCATTCTTGAATTACAAGTTAACTCTAGAATTTCCATTTCTCCTTCAGAACTGCTATTTAATTATTACATCTGTGACAAACTTAGTGAGGATTTATTTGTATTGAATGTCGATGTACAAGAATTTACATAGTACTTTAGTGTGAGGTATCACAGATATTTTTATTCCTGCTGAAAGTCACGATGTCAATCACGGATTGACGCCCATTCAAACTGCTGGAAAAACTATATATACGTATATGCTAATTTTTTTTTTACTTTATAGGATTTTAAAACATTTTCAACCTTTATTCCAATTGTATAGGATTTTTATGAAATTTAAAAAAAAAATCAGTTTTATGACATTTTTTAATATTTTGTCAAACAATTATTTTTTTTGTAAAATTGACAATGATTTTGTGTATTAAATAAATTGTTATGAGCTGGTGATAATTTAAGGAGGTTTTCATGTGACATCTACATAATGGAATATATAACAACACTAGCTATAAATGTCTGATTAAGATTGGACAGAACCTGTCCAGTGTGATATAAGGTCAACACAGAACATCAATACTTCATTCTACCTACATCAGTCTAGCTAGGCAGTCTTATATCATGTAGTCAACCCTTCATCATTTTTATGTTGATACTGGACATATTTATATTTTTACTAAGTGATTATCTTTGAATGATTATCAGGGGAAGAGAAAATATCTAGTTTATGATTAGATTAAAAAATATGTTGTATTTTGACCAACTGGTTATAGATATAAATCAGATTTAACTATGACCAGTGAGTGAAACAAACACCTGTTTTTCTCAACTTTTATTTCACTTTCTGTCATGAGGAATTTTTAATTTGTGGTTGCAGTCAGACTAAACGGATATAATTTATAATTCTTGTGATTTTTAGTGGATTTTTGCAATTCTTGAGAAAGATTTTGGATATTGTATCACATTCATTATGTAAATTAGCTGTTGTTTGTGTGCAAGGAGGGGGTTATGCAATGGCAAAACACAGGGAGTCAGGGAGAAAACATCGCAAGAACAAGATGAGGAATAATAAGAAAAAGAATTCTGATTGCAAAGACTGGGATGACATACATTGTCTTAATCTTAATGAGTAAGTTTTTATTATTTGTAGAATAAAATAGAAAGAAAAATTTGTAGTAAAAAAAAATGCAATGGATTATAAATCTTTTGTTATGTAAACATATATATATATGTAGGGTCTTTGGTGAACAAATACATACAATGTTATTATGTAGTTTTCATTGTTGCAGGAAGCAGATTTTGTTAAAAAAAAAACAAAAAAAAACAGACGATCATATAATTAATCATAAACAAATACAATGTGTAACTCACTTTTATTTGTTTTATTTTGCATTTTTTCTATGTGTTTTTTTTCTTTGGGATGGGTGATTTTTTTGGAGGGGGAGGGGGGGTTGCTATACTAGGATTTTCACAGTAATTCATTAATCTAGGACTTCATAACTACATGTAACTGGTACTACCAATGTTTTGTAGACAGGCCTTGTTAGAAGGCAGTGTGCGGGTGGTAACTATTAATTTTTCAAATCAAATGGGGAAAAATTAAGTTTAAACTGTTAGTGATAATTTAATGATGACGTTTATGTGATTTAATTCATTATTAAGCCATGTGTAGATATAAATCTAAAGTTTTTACCAGTTAGGATGGCATCTTGTTTTGTGAAAAAAAATTAAGTTTGTGAGAATTGTAGATTATGCAATAATGGAGAAATGATAAATGTTTAAAAAAATATATTTATTTAGAAGGCAAAACAAGAAAAGTACTTCTTAATTTACTTGCCAGGGTTTATCTGCAAAATAATCTTTCTTTATTATCTTCCAAGTAATTTTTTTTTGTTTAAAGACAAACCAAAAACATTTCTTATCTATCTATCTACCTGGTTACTATAGCGATATATTGTTTATTTATTTCTTTCATCTATTCTAAAATGAAGACAGCTTTGTTAGTAGATAAAGAATCAAACTGACATTTAGGTATTCTTTTGTTGAAATATTCATGACATTTTTCTCGGGTGTGAGTGAACAATTCAATTATAGCCTACAATACCTATAGAGTATTTTTTTCCCTCCTTAAATCATGTAAATTAACTCTCTCTCTCTTTTTTAATTACATGTTCAGGAAAACCAATCAATGGGGGAATTGTCTGAATTTTTTTCTATTGATTGCTGAACAGTTCTTTTTCCATAGCTGGACATTTTTCAGTGCAAAGAAGCTTTTCTTACCACTTTTATGTAGATATAAAATGTGTAGGTAAAGTATTGTTGATGTAGATAGTATTTTACTCTACAGGAAGCTGTCCTCTCTATTTACATACCTACTTGTACAATTATGAATTGGGTTCAGATTAGGGCTACTGTCCTTTTCAACTTTACAATTGAATGAAAAAAGATAAAGTACCTTTGTAATGATTAGGACTGTTTTCGTTTTCTTTGACAAAGTACACAGTCTGATGTTGACAATAGAATTTAATCATATGACATTACTTATATATTGTACATTGTAACAGAGTTAAGCTGCACTTTTACCATTGATGATGAATCCAATTTCTTTTTTTAAAGTCAATGTTGTAATGGAATTAAGTAAAACATTTCATTCTGACCATAATTAATAAATTGCTTGTTTGCACCTACCAGAAGAAGGGTGCCTACTCAATGTAAAATAAATGGTTTTATTTTCTATTTCTGAATATTTTCAAGTTTTATTTCAATAAGATAACTGATTCTAAATTTTTACACATTTTAAAAGAAAAGAAAAATAATTTTCCTACCTGTGCTGTGCTGCACTTAGACACAAATTAAAGTAAAGGAACAATGCTTGTATTGCTGTGCTGCACTTAGACACAAATTAAAGTAAAGGAACAATGCTTGTATTGCTGTGCTGCACTTAGACACAAATTAAAGTAAAGGAACAATGCTTGTATTGCTGTGCTGCACTTAGACACAAATTAAAGTAAAGGAACAATGCTTGTATTGCTGTGCTGCACTTAGACACAAATTAAAGTAAAGGAACAATGCTTGTATTGCTGTGCTGCACTTAGACACAAATTAAAGTAAAGGAACAATGCTTGTATTGCTGTGCTGCACTTAGACACAAATTAAAGTAAAGGAACAATGCTTGTATTGGTGTGCTGCACTTAGACACAAATTAAAGTAAAGGAACAATGCTTGTATTGCTGTGCTGCACTTAGACACAAATTAAAGTAAAGGAACCATGCTTGTATTGCTGTGCTGCACTTAGACACAAATTAAAGTAAAGGAACAATGCTTGTATTGCTGTGCTGCACTTAGACACAAATTAAAGTAAAGGAACAATGCTTGTATTGCTGTGCTGCACTTAGACACAAATTAAAGTAAAGGAACAATGCTTGTATTGCTGTGCTGCACTTAGACACAAATTAAAGTAAAGGAACAATGCTTGTATTGCTGTGCTGCACTTAGACACAAATTAAAGTAAAGGAACCATGCTTGTATTGCTGTGCTGCACTTAGACACAAATTAAAGTAAAGGAACAATGCTTGTATTGCTGTGCTGCACTTAGACACAAATTAAAGTAAAGGAACAATGCTTGTATTGCTGTGCTGCACTTAGACACAAATTAAAGTAAAGGAACCATGCTTGTATTGCTGTTTTGCACTTAGACACAAATTAAAGTAAAGGAACCATGCTTGTATTGCTGTTTTGCACTTAGACACAAATTAAAGTAAAGGAACAATGCTTGTATTGCTGTGCTGCACTTAGACACAAATTAAAGTAAAGGAACAATGCTTGTATTGCTGTGCTGCACTTAGACACAAATTAAAGTAAAGGAACAATGCTTGTATTGCTGTTTTGCACTTAGACACAAATTAAAGTAAAGGAACAATGCTTGTATTGCTGTGCTGCACTTAGACACAAATTAAATTAAAGGAACAATGCTTGTATTGCTGTGCTGCACTTAGACACAAATTAAAGTAAAGGAACAATGCTTGTATTGCTGTGCTGCACTTAGACACAAATTAAATTAAAGGAACAATGCTTGTATTGCTGTTTTGCACTTAGACACAAATTAAAGTAAAGGAACAATGCTTGTATTGCTGTTTTGCACTTAGACACAAATTAAAGTAAAGGAACAATGCTTGTATTGCTGTGCTGCACTTAGACACAAATTAAAGTAAAGGAACCATGCTTGTATTGCTGTGCTGCACTTAGACACAAATTAAAGTAAAGGAACAATGCTTGTATTGCTGTGCTGTACTTAGACACAAATTAAAGTAAAGGAACAATGCTTGTATTGCTGTGCTGCACTTAGACACAAATTAAAGTAAAGGAACCATGCTTATATTGCTGTGCTGCACTTAAACACAAATTAAATTAAAGGAACAATGCTTGTATTGCTGTGCTGCACTTAGACACAAATTAAAGTAAAGGAACCGTGCTTGTATTGCTGTTTTGCACTTGGACACAAATTAAAGTAAAGGAACAATGCTTGTATTGCTGTTTTGCACTTAGACACAAATTAAAGTAAAGGAACAATGCTTGTATTGCTGTTTTGCACTTAGACACAAATTAAAGTAAAGGAACCATGCTTGTATTGCTGTGCTGCACTTAGACACATATTAAAGTAAAGGAACAATGCTTGTATTGCTGTGCTGTACTTAGACACAAATTAAAGTAAAGGAACCATGCTTGTATTGCTGTGCTGCACTTAGACACAAATTAAATTAAAGGAACAATGCTTGTATTGCTGTTTTGCACTTAGACACAAATTAAAGTAAAGGAACAGTGCTTGTATTGCTGTGCTGCACTTAGATACATATTAAAGTAAAGGAACCATGCTTGTATTGCTGTTTTGCACTTAGACACAAATTAAAGTAAAGGAACAGTGCTTGTATTGCTGTGCTGCACTTAGACACATATTAAAGTAAAGGAACCATGCTTGTATTGCTGTTTTGCACTTAGACACAAATTAAAGTAAAGGAACAGTGCTTGTATTGCTGTGCTGCACTTAGACACAAATTAAATTAAAGGAACAATGCTTGTATTGCTGTTTTGCACTTAGACACAAATTAAAGTAAAGGAACAATGCTTGTATTGCTGTTTTGCACTTAGACACAAATTAAAGTAAAGGAACAATGCTTGTATTGCTGTGCTGCACTTAGACACATATTAAAGTAAAGGAACCATGCTTGTATTGCTGTGCTGCACTTAGACACATATTAAAGTAAAGGAACCATGCTTGTATTGCTGTGCTGTACTTCACAGTCACAGTATAATACTACTATTAATTAATTTTTTGAAATTTTTAAACTTATAAATTAATTGTTCTCAAGTGAAGGCAAACGTTTGTCTAAGCTTTTGATTTTCATAGTTATTGCCATGTCTTACATTTTATAATATTTGAAATTTGATAACAAGTGCATAAATAAGTGTGCTGGTGTTGAATGGGGTTAATAAAAAATTACAATATTCAATAAAGGAATTTCATGTACTATGTCTTACTTAATGTATATACATGTAAGACCTGACAGTGATTTATCACTTGGAAACAATATCTTACAATTAACACAGAGTTTTTTTTAGAGTCTATAGACAGAACCAATCCCTTTGTTGATTGTTTGTTTTAGAGTCTATAGACAGAACCAATCCCTTTGTTGATTGTTTGTTTTAGAGTCTATAGACAGAACCAATCCCTTTGTTGATTGTTTGTTTTAGAGTCTATAGACAGAACCAATCCCTTTGTTGATTGTTTGTTTTAGAGTCTATAGACAGAACCAATCCCTTTGTTGATTGTTTGTTTTAGAGTCTATAGACAGAACCAATCCCTTTGTTGATTGTTTGTTTTAGAGTCTATAGACAGAACCAATCCCTTTGTTGATTGTTTGTTTTAGAGTCTATAGACAGAACCAATCCCTTTGTTGATTGTTTGTTTTAGAGTCTATAGACAGAACCAATCCCTTTGTTGATTGTTTGTTTTATTTGTTTTCTATTTCCCTAGATTTAAGTTTTTGTTTACAATATTATTTCCTCATGAATCTGGGAGTCATGATGCTAGAAAGCCAAATTTATCACAAAGACAAAAAAAAGAAATGAGTAGTTGTTGAGAATGTTTTAGATGTCACTCAATAGAAGAAATAAGTTGTGTCTTTACTATCATAAGATTAACAGTATAATCTATGATCAAATTGATTAAAATGAATTATGTACACACAAATTGTGATAAATTTATCTTGTTTAAGATATTCTTATTTGAGTAATATTTTAGTTGATTTGTCTTTAATAGCTAATCCTTATGATAAAATGAACAAAATGTGATAAAATGAAGGAATACTATCATCCTTGTTAATACTTAGTACATGTGTACAATCCTATGGTCCTTGTGAATAGTTATTAAAAAGTACATCAGTGTCACAGAATTTGTTGAATTTATAGATTAAAAAAAACAGCATTACTAAACCTATTATATTTATCAATGTCTATTGTTGTATTGTTAAAATTGTAATAAGAATAAAATATGTTACAAGTAAAAACTCTATGTAGTGTTACATTGGTGTCAGAAGTTTTTAACAAGAAAGGAAAAATGAGAATTGTAAATAATGTGCAGATCGTAATAATGTCAGTGGTTTTTTTTTAATCTAGTATAGCTGTCTACACTGTTTATCATTTTAATGTTAGGAATGACATAACACATTAAATATACAATATTTATCAGTATCAGGTGATAGACTGTCAGCTTCCATGTCCTGTGATTTAGGCCTGTTACATTAGACTGTCAGCTTCCATATCCTGTGGTTTAGGCCTGTTACATTAGACTGTCAGCTTCCATGTCCTGTGATTTAGGCCTGTTACATTAGACTGTCAGCTTCCATGTCCTGTGATTTAGGCCTGTTACATTAGACTGTCAGCTTCCATGTCCTGTGATTTAGGCCTGTTACATTAGACTGTCAACTTCCATGTCCTGTGATTTAGGCCTGTTACATTAGACTGTCAGCTTCCATATCCTGTGGTTTAGACCTGTTACATTAGACTGTCAGCTTCCATGTCCTGTGATTTAGACCTGTTACATTAGACTGTCAGCTTCCATATCCTGTGATTTAGGCCTGTTACATTAGACTGTCAACTTCCATGTCCTGTGATTTAGGCCTGTTACATTAGACTGTCAGCTTCCATATCCTGTGGTTTAGGCCTATTACATTAGACTGTCAGCTTCCATGTCCTGTGATTTAGGCCTGTTACCTTAGACTGTCAGCTTCCATGTCCTGTGATTTAGGCCTGTTACATTAGACTGTCAGCTTCCATGTCCTGTGATTTAAGCCTGTTACATTAGACTGTCAGCTTCCATGCCATGTGATTTAGGCCTGTTACATTAGACTGTCAGCTTCCATGCCATGTGATTTAGAACTGTTACATTAGACTGTCAGCTTCCATGTCCTGTGATTTAGGCCTGTTACATTAGACTGTCAGCTTCCATGTCCTGTGATTTAGGCCTGTTACATTAGACTGTCAGCTTCCATGTTCTGTGATTTAGGCCTGTTACATTAGACTGTCAGCTTCTATGTCCTCTGATTTAGGCCTGTTACATTAGACTGTCAGCTTCCATGTCCTGTGATTTAGGCCTGTTACATTAGACTGTCAGCTTCCATGTCCTCTGATTTAGGCCTGTTACATTAGACTGTCAGCTTCCATGTCCTGTGATTTAGGCCTGTTACATTAGACTGTCAGCTTCCATGTCATGTGATTTAGGCCTGTTACATTAGACTGTCAGCTTCCATGCCCTGTGATTTAGGCCTGTTACATCAGACTGTCAGCTTCCATGTCCTGTGATTTAGGCCTGTTACATTAGCCTGTCAGCTTCCATGTCCTGTGATTTAGGCCTGTTACATTAGACTGTCGGCTTCCATGCCATGTGATTTAGGCCTGTTACATTAGACTGTCAACTTCCATGTCATGTGATTTAGGCCTGTTACATTAGACTGTCAGCTTCCATGTCCTGTGATTTAGGCCTGTTACATTAGACTGTCAGTTTCCATGTCATGTGATTTAGGCCTGTTACATTAGACTGTCAGCTTCCATGCCATGTGATTTAGGCCTGTTACATTAGACTGTCAGCTTCCATGTCCTGTGATTTAGGCCTGTTACATTAGACTGTCAGCTTCCATGTCCTGTGATTTAGGCCTGTTACATTAGACTGTCAACTTCCATGTCCTGTGATTTAGGCCTGTTACATTAGACTGTCAGCTTCCATGTCCTGTGATTTAGGCCTGTTACATTAGACTGTCAGCTTCCATGCCATGTGATTTAGGCCTGTTACATTAGACTGTCAACTTCCATGTCATGTGATTTAGGCCTGTTACATTAGACTGTCAGCTTCCATGTCCTGTGATTTAGGCCAGTTACATTAGACTGTCAGCTTCCATGCCATGTGATTTAGGCCTGTTACATTAGACTGTCAACTTCCATGTCCTGTGATTTAGGCCTGTTACATTAGACTGTCAGCTTCCATGTCCTGTGATTTAGGCCTGTTACATTAGACTGTCAGCTTCCATGGCATGTGATTTAGGCCTGTTACATTAGACTGTCAGCTTCCATGTCCTGTGATTTAGGCCTGTTACATTAGACTGTCAGCTTCCATGTCCTGTGATTTAGGCTTGTTACATTAGACTGTCAGCTTCCATGTCCTGTGATTTAGGCCTGTTACATTAGACTGTCAGCTTCCATGCCATGTGATTTAGGCCTGTTACATTAGACTGTCAGCTTCCATGCCATGTGATTTAGGCCTGTTACATTAGACTGTCAGCTTCCATGTCATGTGATTTAGGCCTGTTACATTAGACTGTCAGCTTCCATGTCCTGTGATTTAGGCCTGTTACATTAGACTGTCAGCTTCCATGTCCTGTGATTTAGGCCTGTTACATTAGACTGTCAGCTTCCATGTCCTGTGATTTAGGCCTGTTACATTAGACTGTCAGCTTCCATGCCATGTGATTTAGGCCTGTTACATTAGACTGTCAACTTCCATGTCCTGTGGTTTAGGCCTGTTACATTAGACTGTCAGCTTCCAGGTCCTGTGATTTAGGCCTGTTACATTAGACTGTCAACTTCCATGTCCTGTGGTTTAGGCCTGTTACATTAGACTGTCAGCTTCCATGTCCTGTGATTTAGACCTGTTACATTAGACTGTCAACTTCCATGTCCTGTGATTTAGGCCTGTTACATTAGACTGTCAGCTTCCATGTTGTGTGATTTAGGCCTGTTACATTAGACTGTCAGCTTCCATGTCATGTGATTTAGACCTGTTACATTAGACTGTCAGCTTCCATGCCATGTGATTTAGGCCTGTTACATTAGACTGTCAGCTTCCATGTCCTGTGATTTAGGCCTGTTACATTAGACTGTCAGCTTCCATGTCCTGTGATTTAGGCCTGTTACATTAGACTGTCAGCTTCCATGTCCTGTGATTTAGGCCTGTTACATTAGACTGTCAGCTTCCATGCCATGTGATTTAGGCCTGTTACATTAGACTGTCAGCTTCCATGCCATGTGATTTAGGCCTGTTACATTAGACTGTCAGCTTCCATGTCATGTGATTTAGGCCTGTTACATTAGACTGTCAGCTTCCATGTCCTGTGATTTAGGCCTGTTACATTAGACTGTCAGCTTCCATGTCCTGTGATTTAGACCTGTTACATTAGACTGTCAGCTTCCATGCCATGTGATTTAGGCCTGTTACATTAGACTGTCAGCTTCCATGTCCTGTGATTTAGACCTGTTACATTAGACTGTCAACTTCCATGTCATGTGATTTAGGCCTGTTACATTAGACTGTCAGCTTCCATGTCCTGTGATTTAGGCCTGTTACATTAGACTGTCAACTTCCATGTCCTGTAGTTTAGGCCTGTTACATTAGACTGTCAGCTTCCAGGTCCTGTGATTTAGGCCTGTTACATTAGACTGTCAGCTTCCATGTCCTGTGATTTAGG
Source organism: Bathymodiolus brooksi (assembly GCA_963680875.1). Lineage (NCBI taxonomy): Eukaryota > Metazoa > Mollusca > Bivalvia > Mytilida > Modiolidae > Bathymodiolus > Bathymodiolus brooksi. The sequence goes on from OY804575.1 coordinate 168,656,055, forward strand.
CCTGTTACATTAGACTGTCAGCTTCCATGCCATGTGATTTAGGCCTGTTACATTAGACTGTCAGCTTCCATGCCATGTGATTTAGGCCTGTTACATTAGACTGTCAGCTTCCATGTCATGTGATTTAGGCCTGTTACATTAGACTGTCAGCTTCCATGTCCTGTGATTTAGGCCTGTTACATTAGACTGTCAGCTTCCATGTCCTGTGATTTAGGCCTGTTACATTAGACTGTCAGCTTCCATGTCCTGTGATTTAGGCCTGTTACATTAGACTGTTAGCTTCCATGCCATGTGATTTAGGCCTGTTACATTAGACTGTCAGCTTCCATGTCCTGTGATTTAGACCTGTTACATTAGACTGTCAACTTCCATGTCCTGTGATTTAGGCCTGTTACATTAGACTGTCAGCTTCGATGTCCTGTGATTTAGGCCTGTTACATTAGACTGTCAACTTCCATGTCCTGTGGTTTAGGCCTGTTACATTAGACTGTCAGCTTCCAGGTCCTGTGATTTAGGCCTGTTACATTAGACTGTCAACTTCCATGTCCTGTGGTTTAGGCCTGTTACATTAGACTGTCAGCTTCCATGTCCTGTGATTTAGACCTGTTACATTAGACTGTCAACTTCCATGTCCTGTGATTTAGGCCTGTTACATTAGACTGTCAGCTTCCATGTTGTGTGATTTAGGCCTGTTACATTAGACTGTCAACTTCCATGTCATGTGATTTAGGCCTGTTACATTAGACTGTCAACTTCCATGTCCTGTGGTTTAGGCCTGTTACATTAGACTGTCAGCTTCCATGTCCTGTGATTTAGGCCTGTTACATTAGACTGTCAGCTTCCATGTCCTGTGATTTAGGCCTGTTACATTAGACTGTCAGCTTCCAATGTTCCATGTCCTGTGATTTAGACCTGTTACATTAGACTGTCAGCTTCCATGTCCTGTGATTTAGGCCTGTTACATTAGACAGTCAGCTTCCATGTCCTCTGATTTAGACCTGTTACATTAGACTGTCAGCTTCCATGTCCTGTGATTTAGGCCTGTTACATTAGACTGTCAGCTTCCATGTCCTGTGATTTAGGCCTATTACATTAGACTGTCAGCTTCCATGTCCTGTGATTTAGGCCTGTTACATTAGACTGTCAGCTTCCATGTCCTGTGATTTAGGCCAGTTACATTAGACTGTCAGCTTCCATGCCATGTGATTTAGGCCTGTTACATTAGACTGTCAACTTCCATGTCCTGTGATTTAGGCCTGTTACATTAGACTGTCAGCTTCCATGTCCTGTGATTTAGACCTGTTACATTAGACTGTCAGCTTCCATGTCCTGTGATTTAGGCCTGTTACATTAGACTGTCAGCTTCCATGTCATGTGATTTAGGCCTGTTACATTAGACTGTCAGCTCCCATGTCCTGTGATTTAGACCTGTTACATTAGACTGTCAGCTTCCATGTCATGTGATTTAGGCCTGTTACATTCCTCAGTATGAACTACACATGGTTTCTGATGAATATAATTTTGTTGTTCAAATATTCTTTTTTTTTAGATATTAGTATTTTTTTAGCATGTTGCATTAGAGTGTATTAATTTATAGGATTTTACAACACACAAGGTAGAGAGAATATACAGCAGATGTAATATGTATTGTTCCATAACATGATTAAATCTGTACAAAACATGCAATGCTAGCACATCATTATGTATCATACATTGGTATTGTTGGCAGTTCCATTGTTTCAATCAAACCTTAGTATAGAGAAGTTTGAAACTGTAGTACCATACAACCTTGTTATACCCAGTCTTTTGGACCAAGCTATATTTTGTTGTTAAACAAAGGTGACAATATATCTAGGGAGAAGTTTACATATAAACTACTGGTACATTTTGTACTTATTTAGTTTTTTTAATCTGTACTTTGAAATTTGATGGTGTCATACATGAAAATGGTGAATTTAAGAGAGTTGGATTAAGGAGATATACAGTGGTTTTTTCTGCTCATCACCTCATCCTAATTTCTCACTTGATTGATTTTAAACTGAATGAGTAGTAACAATAATCAGTATATATTTACATATTGATTCAATGTTTTGGTTCAGTGATTTTTTTTGCAGCAATTATTATTGCACCTTTTCCCATCATTTAATGAACTTTTTTTGTTTCTACTTGATTCCTTTCACATTTTTTGACTATGTTGACGTATATAATCTCATCATTTCTGTTGTTAAGCAATATTTTATGTGATAGTTTAGACCAAATATGTCCCTTAGATGGTCAGATGGTCGCTATGTTATGGTTTGACAAAATAATTAGATTAATGTCTGATAACTGTCAAGAAAAAAAACTGAAAACATTTATTGATCCCTGTGTTCTTGATGTTCACAGATTTTCATTGATTTGTTAAGAACTTCAAAGTAAAATTATTTGATATGTACATGTATGTAATTCATTGCATGAATTGTCACATATATGTAATTCATTGCATGAATTGTCACATGTATGTAATTCATTGCATGAATTGTCACATGTATGTAATTCATTGCATGAATTGTCACATGTATGTAATTCATTGTATGGGTTGGTACATGTATGTAATTAATTGCATGAAATGTCACATGTATGTAATTCATTGCATGAATTGTCACATGTATGTAATTCATTGTATGGGTTGGTACATGTATGTAATTAATTGCATGAAATGTCACATGTATGTAATTCATTGCATGGTTTGTCACCAGATCTGGATTTTCATGGTCATCATTAGAACTTGAATATTTTTTTTTATTCAAATTTCATCTGATTTTTTACAGTGGTGTTGAAGTAAAGACATGTTTTGTACCTATTGTTGTATCATTTTATTTAATTAATCTTATTTACTTTGATGAGGGGGTGTTAAACATGAAAAGAACATGTCCATCTATAGAAAAATGGTGGTAATGATGACGTTGTCATTGGTTACTAAAGTATAATATATAATGTATAACAACAAGAAATCTTACAAATAAATAATTGTAATTAAAATCTGAGGAAGTTTAAGATGAAATCTAGATAAAATGAAATATTGATATCTTCATGAGTACAGAAACTTGATCAACGTTTGTGATGTTGATTCTGAAAAATAAATATAATAAATAATTAAGGTACTACTATTGTATTTACAAAAATCAAACCCATACCCCACTATATTGTAGGTTAATGCACCTTATTGTTATTTTTGTTACACTACAGAGGAAGCTTCTTAGCCAGATAAGACTGTAGGAAGCTTGTTAGTCAGATAAGACTGTAGGAAGCTTGTTAGTCAGATAAGACTGTAGGAAGCTTGTTAGCCAGATAAGACTGTAGGAAGCTTGTTAGTCAGATAAGACTGTAGGAAGCTTGTTAGTCAGATAAGACTGTAGGAAGCTTGTTAGCCAGATAAGACTGTAGGAAGCTTGTTAGTCAGATAAGACTAGGAAGCTTGTTAGTCAGATAAGACTGTAGGAAGCTTGTTAGTCAGATAAGACTGTAGGAAGCTTGTTAGTCAGATAAGACTAGGAAGCTTGTTAGTCAGATAAGACTGTAGGAAGCTTGTTAGTCAGATAAGACTGTAGGAAGCTTGTTAGTCAGATAAGACTAGGAAGCTTGTTAGTCAGATAAGACTGTAGGAAGCTTGTTAGTCAGATAAGACTGTAGGAAGCTTGTTAGCCAGATAAGACTGTAGGAAGCTTGTTAGTCAGATAAGACTGTAGGAAGCTTGTTAGTCAGATAAGACTGTAGGAAGCTTGTTAGTCAGATAAGACTGTAGGAAGCTTGTTAGTCAGATAAGACTGTAGGAAGCTTGTTAGTCAGATAAGACTGTAGGAAGCTTGTTAGTCAGATAAGACTGTAGGAAGCTTGTTAGCAAGATAAGACTGTAGGAAGCTTGTTAGTCAGATAAGACTGTAGGAAGCTTGTTAGTCAGATAAGACTGTAGGAAGCTTGTTAGTCAGATAAGACTAGGAAGCTTGTTAGTCAGATAAGACTGTAGGAAGCTTGTTAGTCAGATAAGACTAGGAAGCTTGTTAGTCAGATAAGACTGTAGGAAGCTTGTTAGTCAGATAAGACTAGGAAGCTTGTTAGTCAGATAAGACTGTAGGAAGCTTGTTAGTCAGATAAGACTGTAGGAAGCTTGTTAGCCAGATAAGACTGTAGGAAGCTTGTTAGTCAGATAAGACTGTAGGAAGCTTGTTAGTCAGATAAGACTGTAGGAAGCTTGTTAGTCAGATAAGACTGTAGGAAGCTTGTTAGTCAGATAAGACTAGGAAGCTTGTTAGTCAGATAAGACTGTAGGAAGCTTGTTAGCAAGATAAGACTGTAGGAAGCTTGTTAGTCAGATAAGACTGTAGGAAGCTTGTTAGTCAGATAAGACTGTAGGAAGCTTGTTAGTCAGATAAGACTGTAGGAAGCTTGTTAGTCAGATAAGACTGTAGGAAGCTTGTTAGTCAGATAAGACTGTAGGAAGCTTGTTACTCAGATAAGACTGTAGGAAGCTTGTTAGCCAGATAAGACTGTAGGACATCCTTTACTGGTTAAGATTTAATAATTCTAGTTATCTCTGTCATGTACAATAAATAGAAAGAGGCTGAGTTTTATGATTTTTCAGAAAGGTATTTTTATGATAAATCAATGTACAGGGATCTTTAACAGTTGAAGCAGAAAGTAGAAAGATTAAAATAATACAAGTATAATCAATATATATTATAGTCAAGGGGACTGATAAAAAAATGTAAAAATCATCGACAAAATACATGTTTTGTGAATTAATGTACATATACGAAAAAAAAAGATGGCCCTTAATAATAAGATTATGAATGTAATCTCCATTTTACATCAATAACTTAAGTCCCCATTGGCTATTAACATCACTATTGTACAAATTGAAAATTCTACTAGAAATAATAAAATTCTATGCCTCATTGCTGCATCATCACTGGGACAATCAGTAAAATAATAAAGATATAAAGGAAACAAATTATTGCTGGATTTCTAAAAACAAATTGTAGGCAAATTGTTGGTTAGAATTTACAGGATGTGAAGTCCATTAGGTTAGATTTAATGGATACTAAATTGAGCTGGAACATATTGAAAATATTTCTACACTCAATCAATTATTAATTATTCTGTACTCCACACTGTGTACTTCAAAATCCAATATTATCTTGTATAATCCTAACTCTTGTCAAGATTACAAAGTCCCTTGGCAATGTGTAAGTTCAGAACATCTCTTAAATTAATTGAAACCTAGAAATTATTCAGTTTAATTTCTGTTGCAAGTAAAGAGCTTATGAGAAATTATTTTACAAAACAATTGCTGATGTTGTATAAATGCTTTTTAGTACAAATTTCTTGATCACCTTCTTATATTACATATAGTATTGCTCTTTAAGGCCACATGCAACAATCATTCAGTTACATCATGATGGTCAATTTTATTGGTGGAGAAATATGAGTAACCTCGAAAAAAATGCCAGGCCCTTGCACACTTGTCATATAAAGTTGTATCAAGTACACCAGATGAAATAACAAATCTTACTGTTTGTATGTATAGGTAGATGTAAATCCAACTATCATCGTGATCTTATGGTACATGTAGTTGGATTAACAAATGCTTGTGCAATCAGTGCCTATCACTACTAAAGTTGTGAGTGTGAACCCTGTTCATAGCGAGGTGTACTTGATACAACATTATGTGATAAAGTTTGTCAGTGACTTGCCATAGGTCAGTGGTTTTCTCCAGGTCCGCCAGTTTCCTCCACCAATAAAACTGACCGCCACGATATAACTGAAATATTGTTGAAAGTGGCATTAAACGCCATACACCAAAACCACCAACCTTTCTTCTTTAGGAAATTAATATAAAATGAATTGACCTTGACCTTTATCATTATACAATATGTAATAGATGTATCCTTCAACCTTTCTACTTCAGCAGGCAGAGCCTTAAATATAAAATGTATTGACCGTGACCTTTATTATTATACAATATGTAATAGATATATACTTCAACCTCTCTACTTCAGCAGGCAGAGCCTGAAATATAAAAATGTATTGACCTTCACCTTTATTATTATACAATATGTAATAGATATATACTTCAACCTTTCTACTTCAGCAGGCAGAGCCTGAAATATAAAATGTATTGACCTTCACCTTTATTATTATACAATATGTAATAGATGTATCCTTCAACCTTTCTACTTCAGCAGGCAGAGCCTGAAATATAAAATGTATTGACCGTGACCTTTATTATTATACAATATGTAATAGATGTATCCTTCAACCTCTCTACTTCAGCAGGCAAAGCCTGAACTATAAAATGTATTGACCTTCACCTTTATTATTATACAATATGTAATAGATATATACTTCAACCTTTCTACTTCAGAAGGCAGAGCCTTAAATATAAAATGTATTGACCGTGACCTTTATTATAGATATGTCCTCAACCTTTCTACTTCAGCAGGCAGAGCCCTGAAATATAGAATGATTTACCCTTAATACTTATGACATGTCAGGTATATATGGTGTTAACTATAAGATTATAAGGCAATGATTTATAAGTATAACAAGATTTTCCAGCTAACTGAGTTGCAGGGAAGAAATCAATGACTATATTACTAACAGCTGTAGTCAGCTAGAAAATCTGATCCTTTAGAAGGTTTTATAATAGAAGGTATTTACAGCAGAGCAGGGAATTATAAATCTTACAAAGTGTAAAAAAGAATGACTTTACAGATAATAGATGCTAAATAAAGTGTGGAATCCTATTATTGTTAGCACCTGAGTACACCTGTAGGTTTAACACCTATTTTATTACCTGATTTCCCTTTGTACTTAACAATAATATCAATTAATGGACATGCTTTGTATATAATATGGGTTTGTCATAACATCAGTGTTGAAAGTATATTTTCTATTCAGAATCTATAACCCATTAGATGTGTGAAGGTCAGATTATAATCTTTCTATTGTTACATGAAAAAAAGACACAAGAGGTTTCTGTCACTTCAAGTACATTGTTACAATTTGTTTGACAGCAATAACTTGTTGAAAAATTCCTGATAAAATATTTATATCACGGTAAAATTGTGAGAGAAAATACCTTTTATATTGTAATAGAATGGCTATCAAAGTGTAGCCTTGGTTTCTGACAAATATGTACTTAACAAATTGAAGAAAAATTGGCAGATAATTGATGCTCTTGAAAACTACTTGAAAACAAATTGTCTTTACTGCAGGTTAAATATTCTGTGTAGCGTATGCCATTCCATTGAAACCTTTATCGGGCAAGTGTATATAGGTATATTTATACTTATGTCAGTCTATACAGGAAATTTATATTGTCAGGTGTCATTCTTATTTCAACTGTATTTGTCTGTATCCGTGTAACCTTTGTCTGCTTTGACCTTGAAATGGACGTAATATGCATATAAAATAAAACAGACATTAAGCAGGTTAAGACACAATTACCTTTTTTTTTTTAAATGTTTTAATATTATTTTCCCTTTGTAGTACATTTTATATTACAGATGATGTAACCAGTTTTTCTCAATCACCACCAGTCTTTTGTGATCATTATACAAGTTTTTTTTTAAGGCAGGTGTGATGGAGTATTTTTGAATTAGAAAAAATTAGACTATTAAAATCCATATTTGACATGCTTAAGAGATTTTGGTGGACATGTACCATCAAAGATTTAATTAGTTTTTATACTTATATAACTGACGCCTACATTTTTAACATATAAGTTATGAAAACTTCAATCTTAAAAAATAAATTAAAAGATTGTAAATATTTTATAAAAACATTTCAATATGATTTTCAGAAAATTGTTAAAAAATAATATTTATAAAATGGTAGAGATATTTAAATGGATATTGATTCCAGCAATCTGAGGTTTAGTGGGATTAAGATGTTGAGATAATCAAGTTTGTTTTACTTATTATCTATAAACTAAATAAAATTCCTGGTCAGAGACAGATGTTGGTCAAGGACTGACCACATGTAGTCTATCTTGGCCTGATGCCTCTCTCCTATTACCAGCTAATTAGTGTAGATTTATATATCACCTTATCGTTCAGAACAACATTGGTCCATTTGGATGTCTTCCTGTTTATCCTTCTTGTAATTGAAGTGATTAATGATGAACAACCAGTGATAAAATTATTATCAGTAGAAAAGTTTACTACGAGGAATAGCTGATTCTGAGAAAATGTAAAAAAAATAATTACTTCAAAAGAATATATAGTTGAACTTTGTTATGTGGAAGTCTAAGGAATCAATAGTTTTACTTCATATTAAAAGATTATTTGAGATAGCTGTGCTAAATAGAGCTTATAGTACTATAATTATATCAGAATTCTTTAAAAAGTATGTAGAGTTACACAAATACTGTGATAAGTTAATACAAATTTTAGAGTGTTTTCTGTATTTCAGTTTTTGTCATATATAGATGAGGTTTTAAGTTTTTGTAAACTATGACAGGTAATATTTACTGTCTATTGACCACTTAAACACCTGTTTATTTTTATTTTTTACAGGGATCTGTTTAGTACCAATGATGGAGATTCTAGTAATATTTACTGTCTATTGACCACTATTAACACCTTTTTATTTTTATTTTTTACAGGGATCTGTTTGGTACCAATGATGGAGATTCAAGTAAGTTAAATATGTCTCTGTTATAATATGATTGGACTTTTATTCAATATTGTGTTATTTGACAACAAGATTTCCTTTGTTTTTTAATGTTGTTTCATGCCCCCATTATTATGTGATAAAGTTTGCCAGTGACTTGCGACAGTTCGGTCGTTTTCCCCAGGTACTCCAGTTTCCTCGGGCCAATAAAACTGACTGCCACGATATAACTGAAATGTTGTTGAGAGTGGCATTAAACACCCTAACCCACATGCCTCCATTAGACCCAAGTTTTTTGTTTATGTCCCCTTTGAGCCCAAGTTTTTTTGGTTGTTTTTTTTTTGCCCCCATTGGGCCTTTGATTGGCAAATAAATATTGTATTGTAAATAAGTAATCACCATATTTTAATATTAGAGCTTTCGCAAGCTGTCGTTGATTAGATTTAAAACTGTAGTCATATTGCTAAACTTTGAAACAGTTAAGACTTTCTGTAATGACTCAATGTAAAAATCCCAGATATTGTTGCAAGGAACATCTGAGAGTTGGTTCAGGAAATGTATTCAATGATGGATTTTTGTATGTAGACTTTCCTAAATTATAAATTGGGGGTAGGAAAATGGCACTCGAAATTACATGTTAAGAGATAAATTAATTATGCCTTCAATACGGCTCTCTATATACTTTAGACAGATATAAAATGGTTAATAACATGTACATGTATACATGTAGAAAATGGATGTGAAGTTTTTTATGAAGAAAAAACAAATTATCTTGAAATATCTAAACCAGAGAAACATATTGGGAATCCATATGTAGAAAGGTAAACTCCCTGCAGCAGCTAAGCATGTCCTGTGTAACTAAGCATTCCTTCTGTAATTAAACATGTCCTTTGTATCTAAACATGTCTTCTGTAACTAAGCATTTCCTTTGTGATTAAACATGTCCTCTGTATCTAAACTTATCTTCTGTAACTAAGCATGTCTTCTGTAATTAAACATGTCCTATGTAGCTAAACATGTCCTATGTAAGTAAACATGTCTTATGTAGCTAAACGTGTCCTGTGTAATTAAACATGTCCTATGTAGCTAAGCATGTCCTGTGTAATTAAACATGCCCCCTGTAATTAAGCATGTCCTATGTAGCTAAACATGATGTTTAGCTACATAGGACATGCTTAAAATTAAACATGCCCCCCTGTAATAAAACATGCCCCCCGTAATTAAACATATCCTCTAACTAAACATGTGCTATGTAATTAAACATGCCCCCTGTAATTAAGCATGTCCTATGTAGCTAAACATGTCCTGTGAAATTAAGCATGTCCTATGTAGCTAAGCTTATCTTCTGTAGCTAAGCATGTACTCTGTAATTAAACATGTCTTGTGTAATCAAACATATCCTCTGTAACTAAACATGTCCTATGTAATTAAACCTGTCGACTTACTAAACATGTCCTGTGTAGCTAAGCATGTCCTCTGTAACTAACCATATCTTCTGTAACTAAGCATATCCTCTGTACATATCCTCTGTAACTAAACATGTCCTATGTACGGTAGTTACTGTGTTTTAATTATGTGTCACATTCTGTCATAGCAATAACAGCAATCTTTGTTTTAAGAGAAAGGAAATAGGTCCTTTGGTTTACTCCTAAACACTTGAATGATTTGACTTTCCAATCTCTTCACCTTAAAGCCTGATGAAGATTATTACAGAAACGTGGTTCCAATCTTTTCACTTTAAGCCTGATGAAGGTTATTACAGAAACATGGTTCCAATCTTTTCACTTTAAGCCTGATGAAGGTTATTACAGAAACGTGGTTCCAATCTTTTCACTTTAAGCCTGATGAAGGTTATTACAGAAACGTGGTTCCAATCTTTTCACTTTAAGCCTGATGAAGGTTATTACAGAAGCGTGGTTCCAATCTTTTCACTTTAAGCCTGATGAAGGTTATTACAGAAACGTGGTTCCAATCTTTTCACTTTAAGCCTGATGAAGGTAATTACAGAAACGTGGTTCCAATCTTTTCACTTTAAGCTTGATGAAGGTTATTACAGAAACGTGGTTCCAATCTTTTCACTTTAAGCCTGATGAAGGTAATTACAGAAACGTGGTTCCAATCTTTTCACTTTAAGCCTGATGAAGGTTATTACAGAAACGTGGTTCCAATCTTTTCACTTTAAGCCTGATGAAGGTTATTACAGAAACGTGGTTCCAATCTTTTCACTTTAAGCCTGATGAAGGTTATTACAGAAACGTGGTTCCAATCTTTTCACTTTAAGCCTGATGAAGGTTATTACAGAAACGTGGTTCCAATCTTTTCACTTTAAGCCTGATGAAGGTTATTACAGAAACGTGGTTCCAATCTTTTCACTTTAAGCCTGATGAAGGTTATTACAGAAACGTGATTCCAATCTTTTCACTTTAAGCCTGATGAAGGTTATTACAGAAACGTGGTTCCAATCTTTTCACGTTAAGCCTGATGAAGGTTATTACAGAAACGTGGTTCCAATCTTTTCACGTTAAGCCTGATGAAGGTTATTACAGAAACGTGGTTCCAATCTTTTCACTTTAAGCCTGATGAAGGTTATTACAGAAACGTGGTTCCAATCTTTTCACTTTAAGCCTGATGAAGGTTATTACAGAAACGTGGTTCCAATCTTTTCACTTTAAGCCTGATGAAGGTTATTACAGAAGTGGTTCCAATCTTTTCACTTTAAGCCTGATGAAGGTTATTACAGAAACGTGATTCCAATCTTTTCACTTTAAGCCTGATGAAGGTTATTACAGAAACATCTTGTTTTTACTATATTAGATATATAGGGTCTAACACCGGGAGAGGTGCAAGATAGTAAAATCTGTGACACCCGAGGATAAGATTTAAATCGTATAGGACGAGGCTTGTCCGAGACTGATACGATTTAAATCTTACCCGAGGGTGTCACAGATTTTACTATCTTGCATCTTTTACGGTGTTTGACTCTTTTTCTCACCCCTTTCTACCGTGTCAATGTTTGTTTACTTTTTGTGTAGTTTGGCGCATTAATTTGCGAACCATATGAAATACATTAAAAATACTGCCAAGACAATATAAATCAACAATTTAATTCAACAATGGAAAACAAATTTGCGGGAAAAACGGCGTGTAGCTTGTCTTACCCTGGAGCCGGGGTAAGATATATAGGGTCTAACACCGGAAGAGGTGCAAGATAGTAAAATCTGTGACCCCCGAGGATAAGATTTAAATCGTATAGGACGAGGCTTGTCCGAGACTGATACGATTTAAATCTTACCCGAGGGTGTCACAGATTTTACTATCTTGCACCTTTTACGGTGTTTGACTCCTTTTCTCACCCCTTTCTACCATGTCAATGTTTGTTTACTTTGTGTAGTTTGGCACATTAATTTGCGAACCGTATCACAGCCGACAGGACCAAAATGCCACGTAATAAAATAAAACAAGATTTTCATTTTACAACTTTAAAGAGGTTCAAAATAATAAAGTTAACAAACTTGTAATAGATTCTACAATAACAAAATCTTGCACCTTTTACGATGTTTGCCTCTTTTTCTCATCTCTTTCTATCGTGTCAATATTTGTTTACGTTGAGAAAATATAGAGTGCTCTCCCTTGTTAGGTAACTAACTTAGATAAAAAAAAATACCTCCCTTTGACCAACTTCAAATAACTTTTTTACAGGCATTTATCGCTGTTGTAGTAGCATTTATAATATATTTATAAAAAACATTAAAAATACTGCAAAGACACTATAAATCGACAATTTAATTCAACAATGGAAAACAATTTTGCGGGAAAAACGGAGTGGAGCTTGTCTTACCCTGGAGCCGGGGTAAGATAGAAAAATCTTTTTCACCTAAATTAATGGACTACTTTATCCAAGGGGTGAGAAAGAAAAATCTTTTTCACCTAAATTAACGGACTACTTTATCCAAAGGGTGAGAAATCTAGGTTTTTATTACTATTACATGTGTCCCAATAATCTTCATTTAATAGTTATTAAATCTCTTTTTTCTCTCTGAAACATGAGGTTTTTTTACATAAACAGCCTTTATATATTTGATTATAGAGACAAGGTTATGAAAAAAAATGTTCTTTAATTTTGTTACAAATCGTGCCACGATTATCAGATTTTATATATTTTTACTAAAAACAGAAAGATTGAAATCTGCCAAACTGTTCAGCTGTCTGAGACATGTAATGTTTGTTGGCTTATCCAGTCAATGTCTTAACAGGTTCTCCTACTTGTCAGGTGAAAGACGTAAACAATTGTTTGAAATAAATCATGATACCTAGATATATACAGGATTCCAAGTTTCTATCACTTTCTTTATAAAATATGACCACAGTAAAACAAGATAGATAGTTAAAGGGTGTCTGCTTCTCAATTATTATAAATCTTCATCAATTGCTTATCTTTGTATTCCTATAATTTCTAGATACAAGATAGTATTGCTTCTTCAATATATTTGAATTGTGTAGATATTGTGTTGACTTTTATCAAACATTATAATATATTATCTAGTGATATAGAACTATCTACCTCTCTATATTTGTTTCTGTATTAACACCTTCATTTTTCAGCAGATTTTTAGCAAATTTATATTGAATAAAATATCAAATATTTGAAGTATTTAAAAAAGATTTGAGAGATAGCTACCGTATGTACCATAGAAATATTTGTAAATGATTTGAGAGATAGCTACCGTACGTAGAAATATTTGAAAATGATTTGAGAGATAGCTACCGTACGTAGAAATATTTGAAAATGATTTGAGAGATAGCTACCGTACGTAGAAATATTTGAAAATGATTTGAGAGATAGCTACCGTACGTAGAAATATTTGAAAATGATTTGAGAGATAGCTACCGTACGTAGAAATATTTGAAAATGATTTGAGAGATAGCTACCGTACGTAGAAATATTTGAAAATGATTTGAGAGATAGCTACCGTACGTAGAAATATTTGAAAATGATTTGAGAGATAGCTACCGTACGTAGAAATATTTGAAAATGATTTGAGAGATAGCTACCGTACGTAGAAATATTTGAAAATGATTTGAGAGATAGCTACCGTACGTAGAAATATTTGAAAATGATTTGAGAGATAGCTACCGTACGTAGAAATATTTGAAAATGATTTGAGAGATAGCTACCGTACGTAGAAATATTTGAAAATGATTTGAGAGATAGCTACCGTACGTAGAAATATTTGAAAATGATTTGAGAGATAGCTACCGTACGTAGAAATATTTGTAAATGATTTGAGAGATAGCTACCGTACGTAGAAATATTTGAAAATGATTTGAGAGATAGCTACCGTACGTAGAAATATTTGAAAATGATTTGAGAGATAGCTACCGTACGTAGAAATATTTGTAAATGATTTGAGAGATAGCTACCGTACGTAGAAATATTTGAAAATGATTTGAGAGATAGCTACCGTACGTAGAAATATTTGTAAATGATTTGAGAGATAGCTACCGTACGTAGAAATATTTGTAAATGATTTGAGAGATAGCTACCGTACGTAGAAATATTTGTAAATGATTTGAGAGATAGCTACCGTACGTAGAAATATTTGAAAATGATTTGAGAGATAGCTACCGTACGTAGAAATATTTGTAAATGATTTGAGAGATAGCTACCGTACGTAGAAATATTTGTAAATGATTTGAGAGATAGCTACCGTACGTAGAAATATTTGTAAATGATTTGAGAGATAGCTACCGTACGTAGAAATATTTGTAAATGATTTGAGAGATAGCTACCGTACGTAGAAATATTTGTAAATGATTTGAGAGATAGCTACCGTACGTAGAAATATTTGTAAATGATTTGAGAGATAGCTACCGTACGTAGAAATATTTGTAAATGATTTGAGAGATAGCTACCGTACGTAGAAATATTTGTAAATGATTTGAGAGATAGCTACCGTACGTAGAAATATTTGTAAATGATTTGAGAGATAGCTACCGTACGTAGAAATATTTGTAAATGATTTGAGAGATAGCTACCGTACGTAGAAATATTTGTAAATGATTTGAGAGATAGCTACCGTACGTAGAAATATTTGTAAATGATTTGAGAGATAGCTACCGTACGTAGAAATATTTGTAAATGATTTGAGAGATAGCTACCGTACGTAGAAATATTTGTAAATGATTTGAGAGATAGCTACCGTACGTAGAAATATTTGTAAATGATTTGAGAGATATCTAGTAGTTCTTAATAGTCTTTTTCTTCTTTTACCGTAGAGAAAAAGACGGTTAAGAGCTTACAATTATGTAGCTAAATTTAGAGAAAACTGTTAAAAATATTGAAGGATACTGTTTATTTACATACATCAACCATGATTAAGTATAATTACACTTGTTAGATGAACTAAGATGAGGGGGGGTCTATTGATTACACAATTAAAGATATGGGGAAAAAATTATCTAATTCTTTGTTATGAATAATTCATACTAGCTCCATCTCTTAATCGAGTTCTTTTTTTCTGGGGGGAAAAACAATATTTTATTTGTATTTTTTGCATTTTCTCGATGATTTCCTTTCCATTGTCCTATAAATATTTTATTTGTTTTAAAGGAAATTGATTGTATTAATTCTGACATTAAATATTTAATGAAGATAGGAGATGGTTGTTATTTAATATACATGGTTTAATGTTGATTTTTGTTATATAAATATTTTTTAATGTTTACTGAACTTTGAGAGGGATATTTTCACCTGTTCTACTCAAGGTAAAAACAAATAGATCAATCTATTAAAAGTACATCAAGTGGCCATTAATGACTATTGGTAATACATTTTATATTTGTAGAAAACATCATCAAAACATGGAACTAAAATAAAAATAGTTGATCAAATAGTCTTCAATGTGGTCTTTTATATTTTATTGATTTAAACTGAAATTGATATAAAAAAATTGAATAAATTGACAAAAATCTTCATGTTGTATCACATGATTATGTTCTATCTGTCTCAATTAGGAAGAATCTGTCAATTTACAATTTGTATTTCTTTAAACCATAATCTCTATCCAAACAGGGGGGGGTGGGGGGGGGGAATTGCCAGATAATTCTGTAGGATTAAAAACATAATTAGTGTCACCTGCTTTAAGTAGAATTATGTGTAAGTTAAGCTGATTATATCTTCAGGATTTTCACACTTTTTTCAAGCATTTGTCCTTTTTTCAATATGAAGGGCCCACTGGGGAGTTATTTATTGTCTTGTAACAGTTTTTGCAGACTTTTCTCAAATGTATATTTAAAATGAACAAAATGTTTCTTTTATCATCGGATTACAAGGTAAATAAACTTTTTTTTGTCTACTGAAACCAGAAAAAAGCATTTAGCAATTGAATTAGACAGAATGGTAACTTGACCTGGAGCATCTGACAAAAATGTTAATTTGTATAAAAACTATTTACTGTCCTTAAATGATTAATCTATACTTGTATCAATATGTCAAGCTGGTGACTCCTATTTACTGTTACCATTGGATATTCATTTTTCACCACTTGCTCAAGTGACTCAACTTACTGTTACCATTGGCTATTCATTTTTCACCACTTGCTCAAGTGACTCAACTTACTGTTACCATTGGCTATTCATTTTTCACCAGTTGCTCAAGTGACTCGATGTACTGTTCCATTTGGCCATTCGTTTTTCACCACTTGCTCAAGTGACTCAATTTACTGTTCCCATTTGACCATTCGTTTTTCACTATTTGCTCAAGTGACTCAATTTACTGTTCCCATTTGACCATTCGTTTTTCACCACTTGCTCAAGTGACCCAATTTACTGTTCCCATTTGGCCATTCATTTTTCACCACTTACTCAAGTGACTCAATTTACTGTTCCATTTGGCTATTCATTTTTCACCAGTTGCTCAAGTGAGAATTTACTGTTCCCATTTGGTCATTCCTTTTTCACCACTTGCTCAAGTAATCCAATTTACTATTCCATTTGGCCATTCGTTTTTCACCACTTGCTCAAGTGACTCAATTTACTGTTCCATTTGGCTATTCATTTTTCACCAGTTGCTCAAGTGACTCAATTTACTGTTCCCATTTGGTCATTCCTTTTTCACCACTTGCTCAAGTAATCCAATTTACTGTTCCATTTGGCCATTCATTTTTCACCACTTGCTCAAGTGACTCAATTTACTGTTCCATTTGGCTATTCATTTTTCACCAGTTGCTCCAATGACTCAATTTACTGTTCCATTTGGCCATTCATTTTTCACTATTTGCTCAAGTGACTCAATTTACTGTTCCCATTTGGTCATTCATTTTTCACCACTTGCTCAAGTAATCCAATTTACTGTTCCCATTTGGCCATTCATTTTTCACCACTTGCTCAAGTGACTCAATTTACTGTTCCCATTTGGCCATTCATTTTTCACTATTTACTCAAGTGACTCAATTTACTGTTACCATTGGCCATTCATTTTTCACTATTTGCTCAAGTGACCCAATTTACTGTTCCCATTTGGTCATTCCTTTTTCATCACTTGCTCAAGTAATCCAATTTACTGTTCCATTTGGCCATTTGTTTTTCACCACTTGCTCAAGTGACTCAAATTACTGTTCCCATTTGGCCATTCCTTTTTCACTATTTATTCAAGTGACTCAATTTACTGTTCCCATTTGGCCATTCCCTTTTCACTATTTACTCAAGTGACTCAATTTACTGTTCCCATTTGGCCATTCATTTTTCACTATTTACTCAAGTGACTCAATTTACTGTTACCATTGGCCATTCATTTTTCACTATTTGCTCAAGTAATCCAATTTACTGTTCCATTTGGCCATTCATTTTTCACCACTTGCTCAAGTAATCCAATTTACTGTTCCATTTGGCCATTTGTTTTTCACCACTTGCTCAAGTGACTCAAATTACTGTTCCCATTTGGCCATTCCTTTTTCACTATTTATTCAAGTGACTCAATTTACTGTTCCCATTTGGCCATTCCCTTTTCACTATTTACTCAAGTGACTCAATTTACTGTTCCCATTTGGTCATTCATTTTTCACCACTTGCTCAAATAATCCAATGTACTGTTCCATTTGGCCATTTGTTTTACACCACTTGCTCAAGTGACTCAATTTACTGTTCCCATTTGGCCATTCCTTTTTCACTATTTACTCAAGTGACTCAATTTACTGTTACCATTGGCTATTCATTTTTCACCAGTTGCTCCAGTGACTCAATTTACTGTTCCCATTTGGCCATTTAATTTTTCACCACTTGCTCAAGTAATTGAATTTACTATTCCATTTGGCCATTCATTTTCACTATTTGCTCAAGTGACCCAATTTACTGTTCCCATTTGGCCATTCATTTTTCACTATTTACTCAAGTGACTCAATTTACTGTTACCATTGGCCATTCATTTTTCACTATTTGCTCAAGTGACCCAATTTACTGTTCCCATTTGGTCATTCCTTTTTCATCACTTGCTCAAGTAATCCAATTTACTGTTCCATTTGGCCATTTGTTTTTCACCACTTGCTCAAGTGACTCAAATTACTGTTCCCATTTGGCCTTTCCTTTTTCACTATTTATTCAAGTGACTCAATTTACTGTTCCCATTTGGCCATTCCCTTTTCACTATTTACTCAAGTGACTCAATTTACTGTTCCCATTTGGCCATTCATTTTTCACTATTTACTCAAGTGACTCAATTTACTGTTACCATTGGCCATTCATTTTTCACTATTTGCTCAAGTAATCCAATTTACTGTTCCATTTGGCCATTCATTTTTCACCACTTGCTCAAGTAATCCAATTTACTGTTCCATTTGGCCATTTGTTTTTCACCACTTGCTCAAGTGACTCAAATTACTGTTCCCATTTGGCCATTCCTTTTTCACTATTTATTCAAGTGACTCAATTTACTGTTCCCATTTGGCCATTCCCTTTTCACTATTTACTCAAGTGACTCAATTTACTGTTCCCATTTGGTCATTCATTTATCACCACTTGCTCAAATAATCCAATGTACTGTTCCATTTGGCCATTTGTTTTACACCACTTGCTCAAGTGACTCAATTTACTGTTCCCATTTGGCCATTCCTTTTTCACTATTTACTCAAGTGACTCAATTTACTGTTACCATTGGCTATTCATTTTTCACCAGTTGCTCCAGTGACTCAATTTACTGTTCCCATTTGGCCATTTAATTTTTCACCACTTGCTCAAGTAATTGAATTTACTATTCCATTTGGCCATTCATTTTCACTATTTGCTCAAGTGACCCAATTTACTGTTCCCATTTGGCCATTCAGTTTTCACCACTTGCTCAAGTGACTCAATTTACAGTTCCCATTTGGCCATTCATTTTTCACTATTTACTCAAGTGACTCAATTTACTGATCCCATTTGGCCATTCGTTTTTCACCACTTGCTCAGATGACTCAATTTACTGTTCCATTTGGCCATTCATTTTTCACCACTTGCTCAAGTGACTCAATTTACTGCTCCCATTTGGTCATTCATTTTTCACTATTTGCTCAAGTGACTCAATTTACTGTTCCCATTTGACCATTCCTTTTTCACCACTTGCTCAAGTGACTCAATTTACTGTTCCCATTTGGCCATTCCTTTTTCACTATTTGCTCAAGTGACTCAATTTACTGTTCCCATTTGGCCATTCCTTTTTCACTATTTGCTCAAGTGACTCAATTTACTGTTCCCATTTGGCCATTCCTTTTTCACCACTTGCTCAGGTGACTCAATTTACTGTTCCCATTTGGCCATTCATTTTTCACTATTTACTCAAGTGACTCAATTTACTGTTCCCATTTGGCCATTCGTTTTTCACCACTTGCTCAGGTGACTCAATTTACTGTTCCATTTGGCCATTCATTTTTCACCACTTGCTCAAGTGACTCAATTTACTGCTCCCATTTGGTCATTCATTTTTCACTATTTGCTCAAGTGACTCAATTTACTGTTCCCATTTGACCATTCCTTTTTCACCACTTGCTCAAGTGACTCAATTTACTGTTCCCATTTGGCCATTCCTTTTTCACTATTTGCTCAAGTGACTCAATTTACTGTTCCCATTTGGCCATTCCTTTTTCACTATTTGCTCAAGTGCCTCAATTTACTGTTCCCATTTGGCCATTCCTTTTTCACCACTTGCTCAGGTGACTCAATTTACTGTTCTCATTTGGACATTCTTTTTTACCACTTTGCTCAATTGACAATTGACTCAATATTCTGTTCCATTTGGACATTCTTTTTTCACCAGTAGCTCAATTGACTCAATATTCTGTTCCATTTGGCCATTCCTTTTCACCAATTTCACAGTTTTCTAACAAATTCCTTTTTAATTAAGGATTGACATGGTCAATTACAAAATATTTATACCTCATAACTTTTATCATTTTATATACCTGTCAAATAATCTTGTTTATGTAATATCTACAAGGAAGTCTTATTATTTAAATTAAATATTTCAGTAAATTCTAAAGACATCAAGTATATACATTGTACATGTAGTTTTAACTTTTAAAATTGTTAAAGTTGTACAACAGTTATAAACTAATAAATATGTAGAAATGTGCAATAATGAAAAAAAAATAAGGGACAGAAATTTAAATGATAATTTCTTAAACGGAAAACTGGCCTGGCAGAAACTCACAATATGGGTTAAAATGTATATACAGTAACTTATATGGTAAGTAAATGTGAGACATTATAAAAATATTGATTGATTAGTTCAGTCAGGCTGGTTTTTTTCTCTAAAGTCAAAGATAGAAAATGAAGAGAAATGTTCAGATGTCCTTTATGACCTTCATCATCATGACTTTTATCTTGACTATCATCATATAGTAGTTGTATTTTCATCTACCACTGATACAATCAGCTCCTAACACCAGTATGGTTTGTCATGTTGATTTCTGATCAAGTTTGTCAATGACTTATCAAAGGTCAGTGGTTTTCTTCTGGTAATCTGAATAGAGCTAATTGACTATCACAATTATATATGTAGAATAACATCCGTACTGAAGGTTGAGACAGACATTATCACAGTACCGCAGCGAGTCCAGTGACCAGCTGCGATACTAGTGATAATTTATTTACGTTGAGACCTTCAAATCGTGCGTTAATATATATTTATATATAATATAGTGTGTGTTTATGGATTTGGTGAGGTGACGTCATGTTAACATCACTTTAAAAAACAGGGTGATATTTTGTTCATATCATGATATTATGTTCATATCATCAAAGGGAAAATGTACAAATCAATGTCAAAAGTTTGACATAATACTGACCAATAATTTTCAGTATTAGTCAGTTTGTTGATGAAATTAGCATATATTTTTTTTGGCTTTCCTTTTATAATGTTAAAATAACAAAATTGTGACCCTCAAGCAATACATGTATAGTTGTTGAGACTGAAATTATAAATACAATACAAATACTAATTCCTTATTTCTAATCAAGGACCCATGATGGCCAAAATGAGCCATTACATGTACATAAAGACAGAAAAAAGAGATTGATTTTGATTTACCAGTGAATAACTGTTCTAAATAGTTATCATGGTTACCTTATAGAAAAGTTTACATTCATGAAACAAAATTGTGGGAAAATAAATACAAGGACAAGATGTCAACAAATATGTATAGTTCACATTTTAAACCAGCCAGGACTAGTATAGAGGTCAGATCAGGACAAAGAGAAAGGTCATAGTCACAGCTGTTTATCCTGTTTACATAAAAATGTGCCTCAATTTATGGATTATGTTAAAAAAAGGTTTTGTAATCTCTACAAAAAATGATTGTGTAATATAAAGATGAAACACAGCAGGTGATGAAAGTTTAATAAACAGTGATGGATGGTCTAACACTAGTTCTATAGAATGTGTAATTGTCATGGAATATTTAATGGAAAATTGTCCAGAAAAATATCTGCTTAGAACACTTTATAGACTTTAATTATGGGTTTCTGTAAAAAGATGGATGAAATGATTGTCGTCAAGTGACAATTCTGCAGGAAGAAATATAAAAAACCATGAGAATGTGACAAAGTAATTACAGCTTCAAGTCAGAAGTTAAAAGATCTGAACGCTAATAATGTAAATAAGATGAAGTATTGTCCACAGAGAACTGGGCGTGAAAATGTTATAGATGGTCACCAACAACTCAATAGCCCAAAGGATGTTTACGTGTGAAATTACTGGACTAAATTGGATTTGATGGTCGTTTCCTCATGCAATGACCTTATAAGGTCACCAAATCAATTCTTATAGAGGTGTCGCCTATATTTGTCATTCCGTCTCTTTAATCCATCATCAATCATTTTTTTCCTATACATGGATTTTGAACATATAAGAGGATTGTCCTCTGCTCTAACAATACTTTATAGAAAAACTATTAGCCAAACAGAAAACAAATTGAAAAAGTTCGTTAAGTTTCATTAAGTACCAATTACTGCTGTGATTGGTCAATATCGATTGGGATATTTTGGTCCTATATATCAATATAGGTCTGTCAATTACCAGTTAATCGGAGAATAATAATAATAGAGAAACGTTGATGTGTAAGAACATGGGCTGAATATAGACAATTACATGAAGACAATTTTACACAAGAGGTAATAATAAGTAAGACCATTGACATCAGACCATATTATATATAAATATCATTAGGACATTGAAATCTGGTTGTGTAATCAAATTCTACAAAACAATTCACTACATTCATAGCAATACTTTTATTCTCCTCAATGAATATGCCAGCCATATAATAATTTCCTGTAAGATTTTATAAATTGTAACCTGTCTAGAACAAACTCTGAATAAACCAGAATCCTTGGTAAACATCACCATGACCTGTTTAATCTGAACACCTTTCTATTCCAAATGAAATATTGATTGAAAGTATGTTCAGTTTAGACAGGCATATTAACAGTCAATTATTTAAATAGTCAGGACCAGCTACATCTAAAAAAGTGTCAATGTATGAGAGAAATTTTTTTCTGTTAATTTTCAATATTACATAAAAGAGAATAGTAACAAGTTGTAAGTAATACATATATATATAAAGTCAAGCCTGTCTTAATGGACACCTATATATAACAAATCACTGTTTATAAAGAGCAGTTTCATTTTCTTCATTAAATGAATAGTGCACATAATATAAAGCTGTATATAGAGGACAACTGTTCATTAAGGGTACAGTTTCTGGTTCACTTAATATCTGGTTATATACAGGTAATGACTGTATTACAGAAGAGAGGTTCTGTTTATTTCTACTGAATATTTCAGAATTCAAGAATATATGACTGAAAACAATAGATTAATGACTATAATTGTTCACTTGAAGACAAAACAAACCTGTTTATTGAATGACCTTGACTGCTATAATGACCTTGACTGCTTAAATAACCGTGACTGCTATAATGACCTTGACTGCTATAATGACCGTGACTGCTGTAATAACCTTGACTGCTGTAATACACCTATTTAAGGAAATTCTAATGTAAAACCACATTAGATTGCCACAATCCAGTTAACTAATTGGAAGATTTCAGTATCTATAGCCTACATTGCTTGGTGATTCAGTATTATAAAAGATGTTTGATTTTATGTCTTTGACTAGGAATAACTATACTATAGTGAATTTTTTCTGCCTTCTGTCACGACTTTTGTAAATATCCATTTTGATGAATCCACTAACTCATCAGCAGCAAAATAAATTTAAACAGTCAAACAAGCTAACCATTGCTGCAAATATTTACATACAAATTGAGTTTTAGTTTAAATTTTTAGTGTTTGAAATTTAATTAAGGATTGATCTCAATTTTTTTTCGGTTCATAAAGAAATAAACTCAAAAATGTGGTACACACTGCATAACCTGTGAAGCGGGTTACGCAAGGGTGTGTACCACATTTTTGAGTTTATTTCGAATGAACCGAACAAAAAATTGTGATCAATCCTTATAGATTAATTCCTAATTAATTTTTTTCTTGTTCTAAGAATATTTTTGTCGGATAATATTGCTTAAAAAGGATTAAAATTAAAAAATTTCCCAACATGTGACTTCCCTTAAAAATTTTGTCTATGGAAAATAACATCAATTTTTTAACCAATCAAAATCTCTTAAACACATCAAATTAATTTATTAAAAATTAACATCCAATGAGAATGGAAATTGAGTCTGATTTCAAATATTTGAAATATTAAATTTTGGAACTCATGATGCCAATCCTATAAAATGGTTACAGAAGTTATGCATTGTTGTCTAACATTAGATAGTTAACATCTAAGATTTCACTGAGTATATACAGGAAGAGACTTTATCTGTTGGCTGTCAACATTAATAGTAGAAATCAGTAAATAGGAAATTTGAATTCTGTAGAAGACGAGATGACCCTAGATATCTGATGGAATACATGCATTGTCTATGATATTATCTCTGTCTCCCCCTTGTCTTGTCAGATCTCATTGTGTAGTTCTCTAAAATCTACACAGTAAACATAGACTATTGGTCCCAGTCATTGTCTATATACTTATGGGATGGTAAGTGTGACATTGTATTCCTGTGAGAATTATTATTTTGTTATAGACTTTTAACCCAGGTCTTGTCTCCAGGATGGCAACTTGTAAGTAAATCTTCCTTGTTTTTTTTCTGTGTGTTAAGATTAAAGGATTGGTTGTATTCTTACATCCTTGGAATTTAAAAGAATTCAGCAAGTTTTTTTTTTGTACTTTATTGTTTTTTTATATTTTGTTTATTTTTCTAAGAACAGATTTTAGATTGACTATATTAGTTCTATTCTATGCATTTCAAGATCAAACAAAATTGTATGCAGTTTTTACTGCTAAGCTGAAAGTAACTTTCTAAGATTACTTTGAAATTTTAATGATTTTTTTTAAGTCATTTTATTTATCAATAGTGTTTATTAAGAGACATTATTATTCATATTATGAAATAGTAAGGGGACTATCTTCTTACCATTAAATAGTAACATTTTACATCTGAATGACATGGTACTTGCCAGGATATTACAAACAAGATATGGAAAATTAAAATCTGGTTCTCATATTTTCATTTGCTAAGTGGAAACCCCCTGTAGTTTGTCAGATGACACATTTGTGAAGCATTATACATTGTATTAGCTGGTAAAATCAATTTACTCATATCACTGGCAACTATCCATTTTGTTTTGGTGCGTTACCTTGTATTAAAATTAATTAAAACTTAAAACAAGGAAATATACTATCCTATGGCAATTTTTAAAACAGCTGAAAATTGTAGAAAACAGGTGTAATGTTTCTTTTGAGAAGGAAACAATTAAATGTATTCTTCACACTATTATATTAATCTTGATGTTACATAGTCCTCACTTTCTCTCTCTTGTAACTTTTTGATATATATAAGTAATGTCTTTATAAAAATTTAAAACTTTAGTCAAAATTTTCTTGTGTTATTTTCAGTGTAAAATTGTATATGCATGTCATATGGGTTTTTTTGTATATCTGCCTCTGCTTTTCTTTAAAAATAAACAAATTAAAAAAAAATGTTTTGTTTCCTAAAAAAATCATTTAATAAGACAGAAATGGGCACACCTCAATTTCTTTTAATCCTCTGTTCAAATTCTGTTGCCATAATTATTAAAAATGTCTACCAGTTGTCATCACAATAGAAACTTTAAGACCAATCAACCGACTTTATACCGCATAATTAATTGTTTGTTTTTAATTTAATTTCCAAATAAGAAGATGAATGTAAAATAATGTAATAATTTGTTAGCAACCAATAATTGCTGGGAGTTTTCTGTGGGGGATTTATTGTGTGTCATCTTCAAAGAGAAGAATCTTACCTACACTGAAGAAAATGGATAGAGTAATATAATAACAGGACATTTATTGTTACATCAGAGTTTAATGGTTTGTACTTGTTTCTATCATAGACATAGATGTCAGTCAGGAGATATACATATGTACATGTATATATAAATAGATGTAGAGAGGGGGAGGGTGTCAGTAGGAAGAGGGGAGAGGGAGGGGGTGTCAGTAGGAAGAGGGGAGGGGACAACAGGACATTTATTGTTACATCAGAGTTTAATGGTTTGTACTTGTTTCTATCATAGACATAGATGTCAGTCAGGAGATATACATATGTACATGTATATATAAATAGATGTAGAGAGGGGGAGGGTGTCAGTAGGAAGAGGGGAGAGGGAGGGGGTGTCAGTAGGAAGAGGGGAGGGGACAACAGGACATTTATTGTTACATTAGAGTTTAATGGTTTGTACTTGTTTCTATCATAGACATAGATGTCAGTCAGGAGATATACATATGTACATGTATATATAAATAGATGTAGAGAGGGGGAGGAGGATGTCAGTAGGAAGAGGGGAGAGGGAGGGGGTGTCAGTAGGAAGAGGGGAGGGGACAACAGGACATTTATTGTTACATCAGAGTTTAATGGTTTGTACTTGTTTCTATCATAGACATAGATGTCAGTCAGGAGATATACATATGTACATGTATATATAAATAGATGTAGAGAGGGGGAGGAGGATGTCAGTAGGAAGAGGGGAGAGGGAGGGGGTGTCAGTAGGAAGAGGGGAGGGGACAACAGGACATTTATTGTTACATCAGAGTTTAATGGTTTGTACTTGTTTCTATCATAGATGTTAGTCAGGAGATATACATATATATATATAAATAGATGTAGAGAGGGGAAGGGGTGTCAGTAGGAAGAGGGGAGAGGGATGGGTGTCAGTAGGAAGAGGGGAGGGGACAACAGGACATTTATTGTTACATCAGATTTTAATGGTTTGTACTTGTTTCTATCATAGATGTCAGTCAGGAGATATACATAATATATATACAGTGGAACCTTTGTTATCCGACACCTGAGTTTTCTGACATCTTGTGACATCTGACAAAAATTTATGGTCCCAAAGTATTTCTGTTAACTAAAATAAAACCTGAGTGTTCCGACATCCTGTACAATCCAACACTTTTCCCTGGTCCCTTGGTGTGTCGGAATAGACAGGTTCCACTGTATATACAAATAGATGTAGAGAGGGGGGGGGGTGTCAGTAGGTAGAGGGGAGGGGGACAACAGGACATATGTATATATAAATAGGTGTTGAGTTTGTTTGTTTGTATGTTTGATGCTGTTTAATTCCACTTTCAACAATATTTCAGTTATATCGTGGCAGTCAGTTTTATTGGTGGTGAAAACCACCAATGTTGAGAGGGGAGGGGAGGGGAGGGGTGTCAATAGGTAGAAGAGAGTGGATAGTTATTTGTGTGTTGAGACTGGGGGATGTTTGTAGGGGCGGATCCAGGATTTCAAGTTAGGGGGGGTGCACTTAAAAAAATTGCGCGGAGCAGAGGGAATCGCTAAAATGTTTGGGGTATTTCGTGTGAAAAATTACAATTTTACGCCAAAAAATCATATTTTTTCCAATTTTGGGGGGGGGGCACGTGCCGGGTGTGCCCCCCCTCTGGATCCACCCCTGGTTTGTGTATTGAGAGTAAAGGGCATAATTAAATTGCTAAATTGCAGGTTTAGTTGTAAAATCAAGACTTAGAAATGGTTAAGGACAGTTTGAAAGGTTAAGAAAATCTGTTATAGCAAGTAGTTTGTTGGTGATGTTACAGATGAGAAGGATGAAAAAGGGGGGGGGGGGGTCAGGAAGGGGAGGATTTTCATCTGGGGGAATATGATGTCTTTCATCCTGAAATGTGGAAAGCAGACAATGTGATTTGTGGAACAAATGTTTAAAATTGAAGTAAAACACATGAACCTTTTAAATTATGAAAACCGAAGTAGTTGAAAATCCACTTTGGCATGTCACATTAGCATATGGCATTAAACTTCTTATGGCATATTACTATAAATCATGATTGTCTCAGCTTTATGCATATTTATTAAATCTTTTATTTGTTTTTTTATTAAAGATAAGTAAAACATCAAATAATTTAAATGATAAAGTTTAAATGTTTATAAGTTGGCTAAGAGAAAATGCAGATATGGAAACATCAGAGAATTAATTCAAACTGTCAGTAAGATGTATGGCAGGAAAGATAAAGTGTAGAATTTGAGTAACAGGACTCTATACTTATCAAAATATACTGCTTCCTGGCATTAAGATAATTCTATAATTGATGATAATTTGGTTGACATAGGTTTTAAGAAGTATGTAAGCTGATACATAGTGTGTGAATATAAAGGATGATATAATATCTTAATTTCAGTGTTGACTTCACATCCATAAACACAATATCAATTAGTTAATGCTAGAATGTCTAGATACTACCTTCTTAGCTAATAGGAACATTCATTGACCCTGCGTACTGTCCTGCTTGTGTTGTCATTCATTTTTGTCATAGTATGTGGTCTTTTTGTGTGTAAACAAATCTGTTCAGAGTTTTTGTTTGTTTATATCTGTATTGTTGGTGGAGATTCAGTTATCAGAAGGGGGATCCCATTAACCAGTTTAACCTCACCACATTGTTGTGCCTGTCCCAAGTCAGGGCCTGAATTTCCAATGCCATATGTCATGGTCTTTTTTATGTTCAATGATTTGTGGTTAGAGGCGATTGTTTATTATGTTGATATTGATGGAATTGTTGACCATCATTGTTTAAGCTTTTATTTCATAATACAAGTTAAGATAATGGCTTAGAGTGTTCATAGAGCAAGTGTGTTCATATTCCTTAGAGTGTTCATAGAACATGTGAGCTCATATTCCTTAGTGTTCATAGAACATGTGTGTTCATATTCCTTAGAGTGTTCATAGATATACACAGGACAATTGGCAGGTACAATAGTTTATATATTCATCAAGGAATAGTTTGATCTCATTCTTATGCTATGCTCATTTCAGTAACCTACATTTAACATCCATCACAGGATATTATGCTATACTCATTGCAGAAACCTACTTTTAACATCCATCACAGGATCTTATGCTATACTCATTTCAGAAACCTACATTTAACATCCATCACAGGATATTATGCTATGCTCATTTCAGAAACCTACATTTAACATCCATCACAGGATCTTATGCTATGCTCATTTCAGAAACCTACATTTAACATCCATCACAGGATCTTATGCTATACTCATTTCAGAAACCTACATTTAACATCCATCACAGAATCTTATGCTATGCTCATTTCAGAAACCTACATTTAACATCCATCACATGATCTTATGCTATACTCATTTCAGAAATCTACATTTAACATCCATCACAGGATATTATGCTATGCTCATTTCAGAAACCTACATTTAACATCCATCACAGGATCTTATGCTATGCTCATTTCAGAAACCTACATTTAACATCCATCACAGGATATTATGCTATGCTCATTTCAGAAAACTACATTTAACATCCATCACAGGATCTTATGCTATGCTCATTTCAGTAACCTACATTTAACATCCATCACAGGATATTATGCTATACTCATTTCAGAAACTTACATTTAACATCCATCACAGGATCTTATGCTATACTCATTTCAGCAACCTCCATTTAACATCCATCACAAAATCTTATATTATCCTCATTTCAGTAACCTACATTTAACATCCATCACAGGATCTTATGCTATGCTCATTTCAGAAACCTACATTTAACATCCATCACATGATCTTATGCTATGCTTATTTCAGAAACCTACATTTAACATCCATCACAGGATCTTATGCTATGCTCATTTTAGAAACCTACATTTAACATCCATCACGTGATCTTATTCTATGCTCATTTCAGAAACCTACATTTAACATCCATCACAGGAACTTATGCTATTCTCATTTCACAAACCTACATTTAACATCCTTCACATGATCTTATATTATACTCATTTCAGAAACCTACATTTAACATGCATCACAGGATCTTATGATATACTCACATTTAGAAACCTATATTTAACATCCATCACAGGATTTAACTAATCATTCTATTTGATGTGTAATTATCATTGTTAGATTTTATGGTGTACTTAATTCTAGTCTTAATCATGTGTGTATTGATCAAGTTACGTTTACTTTGTGTTAAGATGTCTCAAGTTCTTTGTTTTGGTCAATAATCTGAAATATATAAGTAAAACTAACTTTTATTCCTGTTATAAAGTATACCTTGTACTAAAGGGAGATAACCCCACCATCAATTTCACCCTCTCTATACATTCATCTTAAACAGCTGTTAATTTATGGCTTCCAATTGAAAAAAATCCAAAACTACTATTTGTTTCTCCATTCAGTCTAACTATAAATTATATAGCAACAAGATTAAGTTTGACAAGATTTAAAGGTGCTGTGTTAATAGATATCAACTAAATTGACAGTTTTAAGGTGAAATATGTGCATAGCTACCTCAAATCTCCTTATGTTAAGAAATATTATGCACACAAAGTTTTCATCTTGATATTTTTATTACTGAAACACATTACATACCAATTAATCTTTTGTCCCTACCAGTACTGGGGATGATTTATAGATATAATTAGATACCTGGTACAGATTAGTTATATAAAGGTACTTCTTCTCTAAGTGTGAACAATTTACAATTTCAAGCATTTATGAAAAAATATAATATCCATTTGTCAAATATAATATGAAGTAAACTTTGACTGTTTCTAACGTAATATGAAGTAAACTTGACTGTTTCTAACGTATTATGTATTGAATAACAAATAAAGTAGTAGTAATGACACACCCATCTCATAGGCTCACGTCTATACCTTAACTCTTATGTCTATAACTTAACTAATGTTCCATTGTATCTCTCATATGCCATTGTCTCATTGTTCTACTGTTACTCTCATGTGTCATTGACACATGATTATACTGTATCTCTCATGTGCCATTGTCTCATTGTTCTACTGTTACTCTCATGTGTCATTGACACATGATTATACTGTATCTCTCATGTGCCATTGTCTCATTGTTCTACTGTTACTCTCATGTGTCATTGACACATGATTATACTGTATCTCTCATGTGCCATTGTCTCATTGTTTTACTGTAACTACCATGTGCCATTGACTCATGATTATACTGTAATTCCCATGTGCCAATGACACATGATTATACTGTAACTTGCATGTGCCATTGACTCATGATTATACTGTAACTCTCATGTACCATTGACTCATGATTATACCGTAACTCTCATGTGCCATTGTCTCATGATTATGCTGTAACTCTCATGTGCCATTGTCTCATGATTATGCTGTAACTCTCATGTGCCATTGTCTCATTGTTCTACTGTAGTTCTCATGTGCCATTGTCTCATGGTTCTACTGTAGTTCCCATGTGCCATTGTCTCATTGTTCTACTGCAACTCCCATGTGTCATTGTCTCATGGTTCCACTGCAACTCTCATATGACATTGTCTCATGATTATACTGTAGCTCTCATGTGCCATTGTCTCATGATGATACTGTAGTTTCCATATGCCATTGTCTCATGGCTCTACTGTAACTTGCATATGCCATTGTCTCATGGTTCTACTGTAACTCTCATGTGCCATTGTCTCATGGTTCTACTGTAGCTCTCATGTCATTGTCTCATGGTTCTACTGTAGCTCTCATATGCCATTGTCTCATGGTTCTACTGTAACTCTCGTATGCCATTGTCTCATGGTTCTACTGTAAATTGCATATGCCATTGTCTCATGGTTCTACTGCAACTCTCATGTGCCATTGTCTCATGGTTCTACTGTAGTTCCCATATGCCATTGTGTCATGGTTCTACTGTAGTTCCCATGTACCATTGTCTCATGGTTCTACTGTAACTCTCATGAGCCATTGTCTCATGATTATACTGTAACTCTCATGTGCCATTGTTTCATGGTTCTACTGCAAGTCTCATATGCCATTGTCTCATGGTTCCACTGCAACTCTCATATGCCATTGTCTCATGATTATACTGTAGCTCTCATGTGCCATTGTCTCATGATGATACTGTAGTTCCCATATGCCATTGTCTCATGGCTCTACTGTAACTTGCATATGCCATTGTCTCATGGTTCTACTGTAACTCTCATGTGCCATTGTCTCATGGTTCTACTGTAGCTCTCATGTCATTGTCTCATGGTTCTACTGTAGCTCTCATATGCCATTGTCTCATGGTTCTACTGTAACTCTCATATGCCATTGTCTCATGGTTCTACTGTAAATTGCATATGCCATTGTCTCATGGTTCTACTGCAACTCTCATGTGCCATTGTCTCATGGTTCTACTGTAGTTCCCATATGTCATTGTGTCATGGTTCTACTGTAGTTCCCATGTACCATTGTCTCATGGTTCTACTGTAACTCTCATGAGCCATTGTCTCATGATTATACTGTAACTCTCATGTGCCATTGTATCATGGTTCTACTGCAAGTCTCATATGCCATTGTCTCATGGTTCCACTGCAACTCTCATATGCCATTGTCTCATGATTATACTGTAGCTCTCATGTGCCATTGTCTCATGATGATACTGTAGTTCCCATATGCCATTGTCTCATGGCTCTACTGTAACTTGCATATGCCATTGTCTCATGGTTCTACTGTAACTCTTATGTGCCATTGTCTCATAGTTCTACTGTAGCTCTCATGTCATTGTCTCATGGTTCTACTGTAGCTCTCATATGCCATTGTCTCATGGTTCTACTGTAGCTCTCATATGCCATTGTCTCATGGTTCTACTGTAGCTCATATGCCATTGTCTCATTGTTCTACTGTAGCTCTCATGTGCCATTGTCTCATGGTTCTACTGTAACTCTCATATGCCATTGTCTCATGATTCTACTGTAGCTCTCATATGCCATTGTCTCGTGGTTATACTGTAACTCTCATATGCCATTGTATCATGGTTCTACTGTATCTCTCATATGCCATTGTCTCATGGTTATACTGTAACTCTCATATGCCATTGTCTCATGGTTCTACTGTAATATCTCATATGCCATTGTCTCATTGTTCTACTGTAGCTCTCATGTGCCATTGTCTCATGGTTCTACTGTAACTCTCATATGCCATTGTCTCATGATTCTACTGTAGCTCTCATATGCCATTGTCTCGTGGTTATACTGTAACTCTCATATGCCATTGTATCATGGTTCTACTGTAACTCTCATATGCCATTGTCTCATGATTCTACTGTATCTCTCATATGCCATTGTATTATGGTTCTACTGTAACTCTCATATGCCATTGTCTCATGGTTATACTGTAACTCTCATATGCTATTGTCTCATGATTCTACTGTAGCTCTCATATGCCATTGTCTCATGGTTATACCGTAACTCTCATATGCCATTGTATCATGGTTCTACTGTAACTCTCATATGCCATTGTCTCATGGTTATACTGTAGCTCTCATATGCCATTGTCTCATGGTTCTACTGTAATATCTCATATGCCATTGTCTCATGGTTATGCTGTAACTCTCATATGCCATTATCTCATGGTTCTACTGTAGCTCTCATATGCCATTGTCTCATGGTTCTACTGTAGCTCTCATATGCCATTGTCTCATGGTTCTACTGTAACTCATATGCCATTGTCTCATTGTTCTACTGTAACACTCATATGCCATTGTCTCATGATTCTACTGTAGCTCTCATATGCCATTGTCTCATGGTTATACTGTAACTCTCATATGCCATTGTCTCATTGTTCTACTGTAGCTCTCATGTGCCATTGTCTCATGGTTCTACTGTAGCTCTCATATGCCATTGTCTCATGATTCTACTGTAGCTCTCATATGCCATTGTCTCGTGGTTATACTGTAACTCTCATATGCCATTGTATCATGGTTCTACTGTATCTCTCATATGCCATTGTCTCATGGTTATACTGTAACTCTCATATGCCATTGTATCATGGTTCTACTGTATCTCTCATATGCCATTGTCTCATGGTTATACTGTAACTCTCATATGCCATTGTCTCATGATTCTACTGTATCTCTCATATGCCATTGTATCATGGTTCTACTGTAACTCTCATATGCCATTGTCTCATGGTTATACTGTAACTCTCATATGCTATTGTCTCATGATTCTACTGTAGCTCTCATATGCCATTGTCTCATGGTTATACTGTAACTCTCATATGCCATTGTATCATGGTTCTACTGTAACTCTCATATGCCATTGTCTCATGGTTATACTGTAGCTCTCATATGCCATTGTCTCATGGTTCTACTGTAATATCTCATATGCCATTGTCTCATGGTTATGCTGTAACTCATATGCCATTGTCTCATTGTTCTACTGTAACTCTCATATGCCATTGTCTCATGATTCTACTGTAGCTCTCATATGCCATTGTCTCATGGTTATACTGTAACTCTCATATGCCATTGTATCATGGTTCTACTGTAACTCTCATATGCCATTGTCTCATGGTTATACTGTAACTCTCATATGCCATTGTCTCATGGTTCTACTGTAACATCCCATATGCCATTGTCTCATGGTTATGCTGTAACTCTCATATGCCATTATCTCATGGTTCTACTGTAGCTCTCATATGCCATTGTCTCATGGTTCTACTGTAACTCTCATATGCCATTGTCTCATGGTTCTATTGTAACTCATATACCATTGTCTCATTGTTCTACTGTAACTCTCATGTGCCATTGTCTCATGGTTCTACTGTAACTCTCATATGCCATTGTCTCATGATTCTACTGTAGCTCTCATATGCCATTGTCTCATGGTTCTACTGTAACTCTCATATGCCATTGTCTCATGGTTCTACTGTAACTCTCATATGCCATTGTCACATGGTTCTACTGTAGCTCTCATGTGCCATTGACTCATGATTATACTGTAACTCTCATATGCCATTGTCTCATGGTTCTACTGTAGTTCCTATGTGCCATTTTCTCATGGTTCTACTGTAGCTTTCAGGTGCCATTGTCTTATGGTTCTACTGTAACTCTCATGTGCCATTGTCTCATTGTTCTGCTCATTATTTGTAAGTAATTGGTATGTTTATATGTTTTTGAAGTCATGGTTGTAACTTGAGCACAGCCTATAGGATATGTCTGATGTTTTTGAAGTCATTGTTGTAACTTGAAACCAGCCTATTGGATATGTCTAATTTTCATTAGATCATTTGATGTTTCTGTAGAAGACATTTATTTCACTTCCATCATTAATCTGCTTTAAGCAGTTAAATTATTCATAGAAAATGTCAACCTGGTCAAAATGCTTTCAAATAATTACATGGCAAGGTTTTTTTAGACTCTAAATTCCAGACTATAAATGGATTTTATTCTTTAAAAATTATCAGATGCTTTTTACATTTTAGCCAGTTCTTATTTACTAGGGATTTTTGAGTTCAATAGAATATATCAGAATACTCAAAGACAAGATTTTTTTTTAAATTTCTCTTAAAGCTTCTCTGATTATTAAAATCCAGACATTTATAAGTTTCTATTGTTGAATTGTGTACAAGACGTTTCATTCAGTCGATCAATTATATGTACTAGTAATGCCACTACATCTTAACATTCCCTATTGTAACCCTGTTTTTCTACTGCTGAGAATTATTCATTGTAACCCTATGTTTCTGATCTTGTTAGGTTTTGGAACACGGAAATAAACATGTTTTTGAATGTATGGGTTTTATTTTGTGAAACCCCCAGAGGAATTGATACTTTTCATCAAAAGTCGGTTTTTATTCCATCATTTTTCTCATCGACGGCCAATTTATATGCTGCATAAGACAAAGATCTTACAAGAAAAAACAAATAATGATTCACAACCTCTATAACTTCATTTCATAACAGATAAAGAAACGTGAATCCCCGACATACTGGAATTAATTGATTTTTGTAAGAAATCTTTTTTTCAATTCTATTATTTATGCAGCTGTTATAGTAAAATGTTGATCTGTTAATTACAAGGGTATTAAGTTGGTAAAACACCAGTCAGATGTGCCCAAAATATGTCTTAATATTATACACAGCAATCTGTTAGCTATTCTACTCAAATACCAAATGTCTTTATTATTTTATTCCCTAAAAAAAATAAATCCACAGTCTTTATTACAAATATCCTTTATTTAATAAAGTGTAGCTGTGAATTGTCAATAAATACTTAGTAATCAATAACATGAGATAGGTTGGCCACCTCATTATTACTGAAATAATCCTACAATAAATGGCTTCATCAAAGACAATATATAGACTTTGGACATAACAAAACTATTGTTTTGTGATTGAAGAGACATTGCTGAAGAAATTTGTTTTCTTTCCAGCCATTAAATTGTGTGATTGTTTTTATAAAGAGTTTCTACAATCTTAAGCTTGTAACAATGATATGGTAATGAAAATCAGTGAATCATTTTGCAGAATATGCTGTTTTATAAAATCCAACTAATATTGACTGTTCTAGGGGTGACATTATTTGAATTAAGAATATTATGTTTTTCCAGCTACAGTAGTCTCCCTTTTATAACACCACCCCCTTCTGTAGTAGTAAGGTGGACTTATTAGAGAATGGTGCAGGCACAAATTAATAGTATTTAACTGTCTCAGTGCCTCTGAAGTATGGTCTGGTAAGAGGGGTGGCCTTTGGTGGGAGGGGTGGTGTTAGATGAGGATTAATGTATATGTCAAATTTATTTTTACTTTTAAAGATTTTTTTATTATGATAAGCCGATAGAGAATTTACCAAATAGACCTAAATTTATATTCCAGAAAATACATGAACAGACCAAAAATCTTTGTTTTTTACAGTATAACTTTAAAAGTCTTAAGAACCCTATAGTATGTCATCTTTTCTTCTACTGTTGTCATTTTATGTCTGAAAAGAAGTGTGAAGATTTTTTTTACTATTCTTTTACTTTATTTATTTTTAAATATGCAAATTTGTAGAGTTTTATCAGAGCTGTATGTTTGCACCTTTAATTTATATAGCATCAAATTATTCGTCCAATTAACATTAGTTGAGATTTATCATTCAGTGGTATATGCTAGATTTAACTTGGATCCCTAGGTTAATTTGAATGTCACATTCCAATTTGACAGGCTTATGTTTGCTTATATTATTCAATGCAATGCCATACACATTACTTCAGATTCTGAAATAGCAAAATTTGTTTTCACTTCTGTTTTCTAACATCTAAAAAAACTTGTCAAAATGTTTTGGCATCGCTTCCTTACTGAACTCAGATTTATGCGTCTGGTAAATTAAAACAGGAACTGTCAAATTGGTACTATGGATGTCTGGCATCTGGGTAAATTATGATGCTTCTTTATTAAAAAGTCAAGACATTATATACATAAAGTTTTAAAGACATAAATAAAGACACTTAAACTAATATTTCTAATGGAAGTCTCAGATTACAACATAAAAGGCAGAATTCTTACATCTTATAATTCTGTCTTTGATATATGAATTAGAACAATAATATATCAGCAGTTGTTACACAGTTAAATCTCCCTGTTATAATGACAAACTTTGGAGAATAACTACAGGATCAATGTTAAAGATTATCTTGGTATAGGGTTCATTTGTAAGCAAAAAAAATCCTGGTTTTCTCATGCCACTTGGAGGGTGAGTCAAAAGTATCCGTTTTTTATTATACCAGTTATTTTGCAGTTGACCTATTTAAATAATCACAGATTTATGTCTCAGTCATCTCTTCTACAGATCTAGAGTTAAATGTTGTGATAAGTTGGAAAGATATCTTCAGCTGTGTTAGAAATCTTGTTTTCAAACTTATTTTAGCAGAAAAAACAGCTGTTGTAATATTTTTGTTTAATTCTTGTCTGTTTCAGTTGGAGGACAACCCACCTTGAATGTGGACTTTATCATGAAGAACACCACAAAGTTTATGGGAGATATTGTCAGGATTCGTTGTGAGATTTCGGGAAATCCTTTACCAAAATATACTTGGTTCAAAGATAATATTGAGATAGGCGACAATGAGGACCGATTCAATGTTAAGCTAACACCATGGGGTTCAAGGTATGTAGAGTCAGTTTTGTAATGTTAAGCTAACACCATTGGGTTCAAGCTATGTAGAGTCAGTTTTGTAATGTTAAGGTAACACTATGGGGTTCAAGCTATGTAGAGTCAGTTTTGTAATGTTAAGGTAACACTATGGGGTTCAAGGTATGTAGAGTTAGTTTTGTAATGTTAAGGTAACACTATGGGGTTCAAGGTATGTAGAGTTAGTTTTGTAATGTTAAGGTAACACTGGGGTTCAAGGTATGTAGAGTTAGTTTTGTAATGTTAAGGTAACACTGGGGTTCAAGGTATGTAGAGTTAGTTTTGTAATGTTAAGGTAACACTGGGGTTCAAGCTATGTAGAGTCAGTTTTGTAATGTTAAGGTAACACTATGGGGCTCAAGCTATGTAGAGTCAGTTTTGTAATGTTAAGGTAACACTATGGGGTTCATGGTATGTAGAGTTAGTTTTGTAATGTTAAGGTAACACTGGGGTTCAAGGTATGTAGAGTCAGTTTTGTAATGTTAAGGTAACACTATGGGGTTCAAGCTATGTAGAGTCAGTTTTGTAATGTTAAGGTAACACTATGGGGTTCATGGTATGTAGAGTTAGTTTTGTAATGTTAAGGTAACACTATGGGGTTCAAGGTATGTAGAGTTAGTTTTGTAATGTTAAGGTAACACTATGGGGTTCATGGTATGTAGAGTCAGTTTTGTAATGTTAAGGTAACACTGGGGTTCAAGCTATGTAGAGTCAGTTTTGTAATGTTAAGGTAACACTATGGGGTTCAAGATATGTAGAGTCAGTTTTGTAATGTTAAGGTAACACTATGGGGTTCATGGTATGTAGAGTTAGTTTTGTAATGTTAAGGTAACACTATGGGGTTCAAGGTATGTAGAGTTAGTTTTGTAATGTTAAGGTAACACTAAGGGGTTCATGGTATGTAGAGTCAGTTTTGTAATGTTAAGGTAACACCATGGGGTTCACGGTATGTAGAGTCAGTTTTGTAATGTTAAGGTAACACTATGGGGTTCATGGTATGTAGAGTTAGTTTTGTAATGTTAAGGTAACACTATGGGGTTCATGGTATGTAGAGTCAGTTTTGTAATGTTAAGGTAACACCATGGGGTTCAAGGTATGTAGAGTCAGTTTTGTAATGTTAAGGTAACACTATGGGGTTCATGGTATGTAGAGTTAGTTTTGTAATGTTAAGGTAACACTATGGGGTTCAAGGTATGTAGAGTCAGTTTTGTAATGTTAAGCTAACACCATTGGGTTCAAGCTATGTAGAGTCAGTTTTGTAATGTTAAGGTAACACTATGGGGTTCAAGCTATGTAGAGTCAGTTTTGTAATGTTAAGGTAACACTATGGGGTTCAAGGTATGTAGAGTTAGTTTTGTAATGTTAAGGTAACACTATGGGGTTCAAGGTATGTAGAGTTAGTTTTGTAATGTTAAGGTAACACTGGGGTTCAAGGTATGTAGAGTTAGTTTTGTAATGTTAAGGTAACACTGGGGTTCAAGGTATGTAGAGTTAGTTTTGTAATGTTAAGGTAACACTGGGGTTCAAGCTATGTAGAGTCAGTTTTGTAATGTTAAGGTAACACTATGGGGCTCAAGCTATGTAGAGTCAGTTTTGTAATGTTAAGGTAACACTATGGGGTTCATGGTATGTAGAGTTAGTTTTGTAATGTTAAGGTAACACTGGGGTTCAAGGTATGTAGAGTCAGTTTTGTAATGTTAAGGTAACACTATGGGGTTCAAGCTATGTAGAGTCAGTTTTGTAATGTTAAGGTAACACTATGGGGTTCATGGTATGTAGAGTTAGTTTTGTAATGTTAAGGTAACACTATGGGGTTCAAGGTATGTAGAGTTAGTTTTGTAATGTTAAGGTAACACTATGGGGTTCAAGGTATGTAGAGTTAGTTTTGTAATGTTAAGGTAACACTATGGGGTTCATGGTATGTAGAGTCAGTTTTGTAATGTTAAGGTAACACTGGGGTTCAAGCTATGTAGAGTCAGTTTTGTAATGTTAAGGTAACACTATGGGGTTCAAGATATGTAGAGTCAGTTTTGTAATGTTAAGGTAACACTATGGGGTTCATGGTATGTAGAGTTAGTTTTGTAATGTTAAGGTAACACTATGGGGTTCAAGGTATGTAGAGTTAGTTTTGTAATGTTAAGGTAACACTAAGGGGTTCATGGTATGTAGAGTCAGTTTTGTAATGTTAAGGTAACACC
Organism: Bathymodiolus brooksi; assembly: GCA_963680875.1. Lineage (NCBI taxonomy): Eukaryota > Metazoa > Mollusca > Bivalvia > Mytilida > Modiolidae > Bathymodiolus > Bathymodiolus brooksi. Next base: position 168,695,943 of record OY804575.1, read on the forward strand.
ATGGGGTTCACGGTATGTAGAGTCAGTTTTGTAATGTTAAGGTAACACTATGGGGTTCATGGTATGTAGAGTTAGTTTTGTAATGTTAAGGTAACACTATGGGGTTCATGGTATGTAGAGTCAGTTTTGTAATGTTAAGGTAACACCATGGGGTTCAAGGTATGTAGAGTCAGTTTTGTAATGTTAAGGTAACACTATGGGGTTCATGGTATGTAGAGTTAGTTTTGTAATGTTAAGGTAACACTATGGGGTTCATGGTATGTAGAGTCAGTTTTGTAATGTTAAGGTAACACTATGGGGTTCAAGCTATGTAGAGTCAGTTTTGTAATGTTAAGGTAACACTAAGAGGTTCATGGTATGTAGAGTTAGTTTTGTAATGTTAAGGTAACACTGGGGCTCAAGGTATGTAGAGTTAGTTTTGTAATGTTAAGGTAACACTGGGGTTCAAGGTATGTAGAGTTAGTTTTGTAATGTTAAGGTAACACTGGGGTTCAAGCTATGTAGAGTCAGTTTTGTAATGTTAAGGTAACACTAAGGGGTTCAAGCTATGTAGAGTCAGTTTTGTAATGTTAAGGTAACACTATGGGGTTCAAGGTATGTAGAGTTATTAGTTTTGTAATGTTAAGGTAACACTATGGGGTTCAAGGTATGTAGAGTTAGTTTTGTAATGTTAAGGTAACACTATGGGGTTCAAGGTATGTAGTGTCAGTTTTGTAATGTTAAGGTAACACTATGGGGTTCATGGTATGTAGAGTTAGTTTTGTAATGTTAAGGTAACACTAAGGGGTTCAAGGTATGTAGAGTTAGTTTTGTAATGTTAAGGTAACACTGGGGTTCAAGGTATGTAGAGTTAGTTTTGTAATGTTAAGGTAACACTATGGGGTTCATGGTATGTAGAGTTAGTTTTGTAATGTTAAGGTAACACTGGGGTTCAAGGTATGTAGAGTCAGTTTTGTAATGTTAAGGTAACACTGGGGTTCAAGGTATGTAGAGTTAGTTTTGTAATGTTAAGGTAACACTATGGGGTTCAAGGTATGTAGAGTCAGTTTTGTAATGTTAAGGTAACACTATGGGGTTCAAGGTATGTAGAGTTAGTTTTGTAATGTTAAGGTAACACTATGGGGTTCATGGTATGTAGAGTTAGTTTTGTAATGTTAAGGTAACACTAAGGGGTTCAAGGTATGTAGAGTTAGTTTTGTAATGTTAAGGTAACACTATGGGGTTCAAGGTATGTAGAGTTAGTTTTGTAATGTTAAGGTAACACTATGGGGTTCAAGGTATGTAGAGTTAGTTTTGTAATGTTAAGGTAACACTATGGGGTTCAAGGTATGTAGAGTCAGTTTTGTAATGTTAAGGTAAAACTAAGGGGTTCAAGGTATGTAGAGTTAGTTTTGTAATGTTAAGGTAACACTATGAGGTTCAAGGTATGTAGAGTTAGTTTTGTAATGTTAAGATAACACTATGGGGTTCAAGGTATGTAGAGTCAGTTTTGTAATGTTAAGGTAACACCATGGGGTTCAAGGTATGTAGAGTCAGTTTTGTAATGTTAAGGTAACACTATGGGGTTCAAGGTATGTAGAGTCAGTTTTGTAATGTTACGGTAACACTGGGGTTCAAGGTATGTAGAGTCAGTTTTGTAATGTTAAGGTAACACTATGGGGTTCATGGTATGTAGAGTCAGTTTTGTAATGTTACGGTAACACTGGGGTTCAAGGTATGTAGAGTTAGTTTTGTAATGTTAAGGTAACACTATGGGGTTCAAGGTATGTAGAGTTAGTTTTGTAATGTTAAGGTAACACTATGGGGTTCATGGTATGTAGAGGTAGTTTTGTAATGTTAAGGTAACACTATGGGGTTCAAGCTATGTAATGTTATGCCATAGCAATAATATTGTGTTTGCACATTTTAATTACACATTATATATTTATTAATGTTGATTATTTCCAGTGAATATAGATGTTTTTAAACCGTTAACAATAGTAAATAATTGTATGATTTTATCACCTGGCTTAAATGTGTGCACACGCATGTGCCAATGGGAATATACAGAGTACATGTAAATATATCAATGGTTTGTTTACAAAGCAAAAGAAGGATGTCATATTAGAATTTTATGTTTAGGAACACAAATTATCAGTATTTTGTTGGGCAAGAAAAATACTACACTAAAAAAGTCTGATATCTATTTCTAAAAAGAAACAATCTAAAGGAGAAAAAAAAATATAAAATTACAAAATCAGTGTATCCATATAAAAACAAACCATGAAATTACAAAATCAGTGTATCCATATAAATACAAACCATGAAATTACAAAATCAGTGTATCCATATAAATACAAACCATGAAATTACAAAATCAGTGTATCCATATAAATACAAACCATGAAATTACAAAATCAGTGTATCCATATAAATACAAACCATGAAATTACAAAATCAGTGTATCCATATAAATACAAACCATGAAATTACAAAATCAGTGTATCCATATAAATACAAACCATGAAATTACAAAATCAGTGTATCCATATAAATACAAACCATGAAATTACAAAATCAGTGTATCCATATAAATACAAACCATGAAATTACAAAATCAGTGTATCCATATAAATACAAACCATGAAATTACAAAATCAGTGTATCCATATAAATACAAACCATGAAATTACAAAATCAGTGTATCCATATAAATACAAACCATGAAATTACAAAATCAGTGTATCCATATAAATACAAACCATGAAATTACAAAATCAGTGTATCCATATTAAAACAAACCAAGAAATTACACTAGACATATTGTTATTTGTTATTATTTTCAGATTAAAGATAGAAAATACTGTACCCCAAGACAGTGGTTATTACATGTGTAAAGCTTCAAATAGAGGTGGAGAGAAAAATTCTACAGCTTATTTACATATCAAAAACGGTAAGAAAACAAAAAAGAAATATCTCAATCAAAATTATCTTAATTTTTTATACATAAAAATAGAAAATATTTAGATGGAAGTATTAATGTATAAAAATAAAACATCTAAAACTTGAGTAAAGATCAAAAGTTAAGAGACTTTTATTGTCATTCTTTATCTCACAGTCACTGAAGTATTCAATGATGAGTACAAGTCATACATCGATCAGTGAAAGACATCCTTAGTGTGATATGTCCCCTGAGTGTGATACAGCCTATATCCTGAGTATGTATCCTGAGTGTGATATGTCCTATATCCTGAGTGTGATATGTCCTATATCCTGAGTGTGATACGGCGTATATCCTGAGTGTGATATGTCCTATATCCTGAGTATGTATCCTGAGTGTGATACAGTCTATATCCTGAGTATGTATCCTGAGTGTGATATGGCCTATATCCTGAGTGTGATTTGACCTATATCCTGAGTGTGATAAGGCCTATATCCTGAGTGTGATGCGGCCTATATCCTGAGTGTGATATGACCTATATCCTGAGTGTGATAAGGCCTATATCCTGAGTATATATCCTGAGTGTGATACGGCCTATATCCTGAGTATGTATCCCGAGTGTGATATGGCCTATATCCCGAGTATGAGAAGGCCTATATCCTGAGTATGATAAGGCCTATATCCTGAGTGTGATGAGGCCTATATCCTGAGTATGATAAGGCCTATATCCTGAGTGTGATAAGGCCTATATCTTGAGTGTGATAAGGCCTATATCCTGAGTGTGATAAGGCCTATATCCTGAGTGTGATAAGGCCTATATCCTGAGTGTGATACGGCCTATATCCCGAGTATGAGAAGGCCTATATCCTGAGTATGATAAGGCCTATATCCTGAGTGTGATGAGGCCTATATCCTGAGTATGATAAGGCCTATATCCTGAGTGTGATAAGGCCTATATCTTGAGTGTGATAAGGCCTATATCCTGAGTGTGATAAGGCCTATATCCTGAGTGTGATACGGCCTATATTCTGAGTGTGATAAGGCCTATATCCTGAGTATGTGCTACTTCTAACTGATAAACACTACACATTAGAATGAATGTCACTTTTAAACACATCATGATTTTAATATCATAAAAAAATAGCTTTATCTAAGAAATTCATGTGAATCTTCAAGATTTTTGTAAGTTTTACTTTAAAGAACAAAATTACAGTTTTGTATGCCTTAGACAGATTTGTTTGTTTGTGTTAATCTTACATTAAAACTGTGTGAAACTAATATGCAACTTCTAAATTAATCTAAATAGCATATGTTGAAAGGGAGATAACTACGATATATTTTTTAAATAATGTCAATAGTTTATGTTGAAAGGGAGATAACCACAACAGAATATCAATATTCATCAAATCTCTCAATTACAGTGTAATTCTCCATAAACAATGTTTTTATTTACAGTATATTGTTATTATTTGTGAAATGTGTGTATTATCTCAGTAATCTGTTAAGTGATATATTCTATTAAGATTTTTTTTTATTTTATTTTACAGAGTATGCACCTATAAATAATGACAGGAAAGAAGGATCCAAAAAATATGTGGATGAATTTCCAGATTTAAATGACAACACTGACAGGTATGTAAAGCCAATATATCTACATTAACTGGTGATTGTCTTTTATTTTTATTTGTTAAGTAACGAACTTACAAAAAAATATACTGAGCAGAAGTTTAAATTTTAATAGTGAATTTGAATAAATTCTTTATTCACATGTGTTTTACAGATTTATATATCATTTCATATACTTAAGTATGTATGTATAAATTCATTTTTTTCCTTTACAAGCTTCTCTGGGAAATATGATCCAAACATATATAAAAAGTAAGTAAAAACATATTGTGGAGTTGAGAAAACTGACGTTCAGCAGATCTTTCGTATATGGAAGACATAACTATGAAACCAAGCTGTGCTATGTAATTGTTTTTACAAGAAAGATGGAATAAGGATCAAATGGAAATATTTAATCTATTTTTAACAACAACTAAGAACCAAGTATAAATTGTATAAGTTTAGAAAGTATCTGCTGAACCATGGTTTTCTGTATCATTTAACTGCTTATCTTATCATGCTTTCAATTCTTATCCTTCGTTGAGAAATTATCCGATTTTGATTTTGTAAAATGCTTTTGGTGGCTTGCAATTGCCTTTTAAGCTTATGTTCTAACAAGTTTGTTACATGTAATCCTTTGTTGTTTTACAACTTTCTTTTCTCTATTTAACATTAATAAAATCATCACTTCTTTTGTTCTCCTATCATTTACATAATTACTATCCATTAACCAATGGGATATAGGATCACACTCAGCTGACTGTTCTTTAACCAATGAAATATAGGGTCACACACAGCACACTATCCTTTAAACCAATGGGATATAGGATCCTGCCCAGCTCACTGTCTTTTAACCAATTGCATATAGGAACACACCCAGCTGACTGTCCTTTAACCAATGAAATATAGGGTCACATCCAGCTGACTGTCCTTTAACCAATGAGATATAGGGTCACACCTAGCTGACTGTCCTTTACCCAATGAGATATAGGAACACACCCAGCAGATTGTCCTTTAACCAGTCACATATAGGAACACACCCAGCTGACTGTCCTTTAACCAATGAGATATAGGGTCACATCCAGCTGACTGTCCTTTATAACCAATGAGATATAGGGTCACATCCAGCACACTGTTCATTAACCAATGAGATATAGGGTCACAGGATGTAATTGATAAGGTAGAAAAATATTGCCTTGCAAAAGGCCTGTAACAACTACACTCTTAACAGATTGTTGCTCGTAACAACTACACTCTTAGGCCAATAACAACTACACTCTTAGGCCAGTAACAACTACACTCTTAGGCCAGTAACAACTACAGGCCAGTAACAACTACAACAGGCCAGTAGCAACTACAGGCCAGTAACAACTACACTCTTAGGCCAGTAACAACTACAGGCCAGTAACAACTACAGGCCAGTAACAACTACAGGCCAGTAACAACTACAGGCCAGTAACAACTACAGGCCAGTAACAACTACAACAGGCCAGTAACAACTACACAACAGGCCAGTAACAACTACACTCTTAGGCCAGTAACAACTACAACAGGCCAGTAACAACTACAACAGACCAGTAACAGCTACACTCTTGGGCCAGTAACAACTACACTCTTACGCCAGTAACAACTACACAACAGGCCAGTAACAACTACACTCTTAGGCCAGTAACAACTACAGGCCAGTAACAACTACAACAGGCCAGTAACAACTACACAACAGGCCAGTAACAACTACAGGCCAGTAACAACTACAACAGGCCAGTAGCAACTACACAACAGGCCAGTAACAACTACAGGCCAGTAACAACTACACAACAGGCCAGTAACAACTACAACAGGCCAGTAACAACTACAACAGGCCAGTAACAACTACAACAGGCCAGTAACAACTACACAACAGGCCAGTAACAACTACACTCTTAGGCCAGTAACAACTACACTCTTAGGCCAGTAACAACTACACTCTTAGGCCAGTAACAACTACAGGCCAGTAACAACTACAACAGGCCAGTAGCAACTACACAACAGGCCAGTAACAACTACAGGCCAGTAACAACTACACAACAGGCCAGTAACAACTACAGGCCAGTAACAACTACAACAGGCCAGTAACAACTACACTCTTGGGCCAGTAACAACTACAGGCCAGTAACAACTACAACAGACCAGTAACAACTACACTCTTGGGCCAGTAACAACTACACTCTTAGGCCAGTAACAACTACACAACAGGCCAGTAACAACTACACTCTTAGGCCAGTAACAACTACAACAGGCCAGTAACAACTACACAACAGGCCAGTAACAACTACAGGCCAGTAACAACTACAGGCCAGTAACAACTACAGGCCAGTAACAACTACAACAGGCCAGTAACAACTACACAACAGGCCAGTAACAACTACACTCTTAGGCCAGTAACAACTACAGGCCAGTAACAACTACAACAGGCCAGTAACAACTACAACAGACCAGTAACAACTACAGGCCAGTAACAACTACAGGCCAGTAACAACTACAACAGGCCAGTAACAACTACACTCTTAGGCCAGTAACAACTACACTCTTAGGCCAGTAACAACTACAACAGGCCAGTAACAACTACACTCTTAGGCCAGTAACAACTACAGGCCAGTAACAACTACAACAGGCCAGTAACAACTACAGGCCAGTAACAACTACAACAGGCCAGTAACAACTACACAACAGGCCAGTAACAACTACAGGCCAGTAACAACTACACAACAGGCCAGTAACAACTACAGGCCAGTAACAACTACAACAGGCCAGTAACAACTACACAACAGGCCAGTAACAACTACAGGCCAGTAACAACTACATGCCAGTAACAACTACAACAGGCCAGTAACAACTACAACAGACCAGTAACAACTACACTCTTGGGCCAGTAACAACTACACTCTTAGGCCAGTAACAACTACACAACAGGCCAGTAACAACTACACTCTTAGGCCAGTAACAACTATAGGCCAGTAACAACTACAGGCCAGTAACAACTACAACAGGCCAGTAGCAACTACACAACAGGCCAGTAACAACTACAGGCCAGTAACAACTACAGGCCAGTAACAACTACAACAGGCCAGTAACAACTACAACAGGCCAGTAACAACTACACAACAGGCCAGTAACAACTACACTCTTAGGCCAGTAACAACTACAGGCCAGTAACAACTACAACAGACCAGTAACAACTACAGGCCAGTAACAACTACAGGCCAGTAACAACTACAACAGGCCAGTAACAACTACACAACAGGCCAGTAACAACTACACTCTTAGGCCAGTAACAACTACAGGCCAGTAACAACTACAACAGGCCAGTAACAACTACAACAGACCAGTAACAGCTACACTCTTGGGCCAGTAACAACTACACTCTTACGCCAGTAACAACTACACTCTTAGGCCAGTAACAACTACAGGCCAGTAACAACTACAGGCCAGTAACAACTACAACAGGCCAGTAACAACTACACAACAGGCCAGTAACAACTACACAACAGGCCAGTAACAACTACACTCTTAGGCCAGTAACAACTACACTCTTAAGCCAGTAACAACTACAGGCCAGTAACAACTACACAACAGGCCAGTAACAACTACACTCTTAGGCCAGTAACAACTACAGGCCAGTAACAACTACACAACAGGCCAGTAACAACTACACTCTTAGGCCAGTAACAACTACAGGCCAGTAACAACTACAACATACCAGTAACAACTACAACAGGCCAGTAACAACTACACAACAGGCCAGTAACAACTACAACAGGCCAGTAACAACTACAGGCCAGTAACAACTACACAACAGGCCAGTAACAACTACAACAGGCCAGTAACAACTACAACAGGCCAGTAACAACTACACTCTTAGGCCAGTAACAACTACAGGCCAGTAACAACTACAACAGGCCAGTAACAACTACACAACAGGCCAGTAACAACTACACATCAGGCCAGTAACAACTACAACAGGCCAGTAACAACTACAACAGACCAGTAACAACTACACTCTTGGGCCAGTAACAACTACACTCTTAGGCCAGTAACAACTACACAACAGGCCAGTAACAACTACAACAGGCCAGTAACAACTACACAACAGGCCAGTAACAACTACACTCTTAGGCCAGTAACAACTACAGGCCAGTAACAACTACAACAGGCCAGTAACAACTACAACAGACCAGTAACAACTACACTCTTGGGCCAGTAACAACTACACTCTTAGGCCAGTAACAACTACACAACAGGCCAGTAACAACTACAGGCCAGTAACAACTACAGGCCAGTAACAACTACAACAGGCCAGTAACAACTACATGCCAGTAACAACTACAACAGGCCAGTAACAACTACAACAGACCAGTAACAACTACACTCTTGGGCCAGTAACAACTACACTCTTAGGCCAGTAGCAACTACACAACAGGCCAGTAACAACTACACTCTTAGGCCAGTAACAACTATAGGCCAGTAACAACTACAGGCCAGTAACAACTACAACAGGCCAGTAACAACTACACAACAGGCCAGTAACAACTACAGGCCAGTAACAACTACAGGCCAGTAACAACTACAACAGGCCAGTAACAACTACAACAGGCCAGTAACAACTACACAACAGGCCAGTAACAACTACACTCTTAGGCCAGTAACAACTACAGGCCAGTAACAACTACAACAGACCAGTAACAACTACAGGCCAGTAACAACTACAGGCCAGTAACAACTACAACAGGCCAGTAACAACTACACAACAGGCCAGTAACAACTACACTCTTAGGCCAGTAACAACTACAGGCCAGTAACAACTACAACAGGCCAGTAACAACTACAACAGACCAGTAACAGCTACACTCTTGGGCCAGTAACAACTACACTCTTACGCCAGTAACAACTACACAACAGGCCAGTAACAACTACACTCTTAGGCCAGTAACAACTACAGGCCAGTAACAACTACAGGCCAGTAACAACTACAACAGGCCAGTAACAACTACACAACAGGCCAGTAACAACTACACAACAGGCCAGTAACAACTACACTCTTAGGCCAGTAACAACTACACTCTTAAGCCAGTAACAACTACAGGCCAGTAACAACTACACAACAGGCCAGTAACAACTACACTCTTAGGCCAGTAACAACTACAGGCCAGTAACAACTACACAACAGGCCAGTAACAACTACACTCTTAGGCCAGTAACAACTACAGGCCAGTAACAACTACAACATACCAGTAACAACTACAACAGGCCAGTAACAACTACACAACAGGCCAGTAACAACTACAACAGGCCAGTAACAACTACAGGCCAGTAACAACTACAGGCCAGTAACAACTACACAACAGGCCAGTAACAACTACAACAGGCCAGTAACAACTACACTCTTAGGCCAGTAACAACTACAGGCCAGTAACAACTACAACAGACCAGTAACAGCTACACTCTTGGGCCAGTAACAACTACACAACAGGCCAGTAACAACTACACTCTTAGGCCAGTAACAACTACAGGCCAGTAACAACTACAACAGGCCAGTAACAACTACACAACAGGCCAGTAACAACTACACTCTTAGGCCAGTAACAACTACACTCTTAAGCCAGTAACAACTACAGGCCAGTAACAACTACACAACAGGCCAGTAACAACTACACTCTTAGGCCAGTAACAACTACACAACAGGCCAGTAACAACTACACTCTTAGGCCAGTAACAACTACAGGCCAGTAACAACTACAACATACCAATAACAACTACAACAGGCCAGTAACAACTACACAACAGGCCAGTAACAACTACAACAGGCCAGTAACAACTACAGGCCAGTAACAACTACAGGCCAGTAACAACTACACAACAGGCCAGTAACGACTACAACAGGCCAGTAACAACTACACTCTTAGGCCAGTAACAACTACAGGCCAGTAACAACTACAACAGGCCAGTAACAACTACACAACAGGCCAGTAACAACTACACAACAGGCCAGTAACAACTACAACAGGCCAGTAACAACTACAACAGACCAGTAACAACTACACTCTTGGGCCAGTAACAACTACACTCTTAGGCCAGTAACAACTACACAACAGGCCAGTAACAACTACAGGCCAGTAACAACTACAACAGGCCAGTAACAACTACACAACAGGCCAGTAACAACTACACTCTTAGGCCAGTAACAACTACAGGCCAGTAACAACTACAACAGGCCAGTAACAACTACAACAGACCAGTAACAACTACACTCTTGGGCCAGTAACAACTACACTCTTAGGCCAGTAACAACTACACAACAGGCCAGTAACAACTACAGGCCAGTAACAACTACAGGCCAGTAACAACTACAACAGGCCAGTAACAACTACACAACAGGCCAGTAACAATTACAGGCCAGTAACAACTACAACAGGCCAGTAACAACTACACTCTTAGGCCAGTAACAACTACAGGCCAGTAACAACTACAGGCCAGTAACAACTACAACAGGCCAGTAACAACTACACTCTTAGGCCAGTAACAACTACACTCTTAGGCCAGTAACAACTACAGGCCAGTAACAACTACAACAGGCCAGTAACAACTACACAACAGGCCAGTAACAACTACACAACAGGCCAGTAGCAACTACACAACAGGCCAGTAACAACTACAGGCCAGTAACAACTACAACAGGCCAGTAACAACTACAGGCCAGTAACAACTACACAACAGGCCAGTAACAACTACAGGCCAGTAACAACTACAACAGGCCAGTAACAACTACAACAGGCCAGTAACAACTACACAACAGGCCAGTAGCAACTACACAACAGGCCAGTAACAACTACAGGCCAGTAACAACTACAACAGGCCAGTAACAACTACACAACAGGCCAGTAGCAACTACACTCTTAGGCCAGTAACAACTACACTCTTAGGCCAGTAACAACTACACTCTTAGGCCAGTAACATCTACAGGGGCAGTAACAACTACAGGCCAGTAACAACTACACTCTTAGGCCAGTAACAACTACAGGCCAGTAACAACTACAACAGACCAGTAACAACTACAGGCCAGTAACAACTACACAACAGGCCAGTAACAACTACAACAGACCAGTAACAACTACAGGCCAGTAACAACTACACTCTTGGGCCAGTAACAACTATAATGTACACTCTTAACAGATTGTTGCCAGTAACAACTACACTCTTAACAGATTGTTGCTCATTATGAGTTGCTGCGTCTTAAGTGAAAGGAACATGACATTTTAAATACACACTACTTCTGTCTCATTATAAGAGCCACTTAAGAATTTGAATTGGAAAAAAACTGTATCCTCTTTCTATACATCCAGGATTCCCTCTGTGGCTGCCAGGTTTTGATAGTACAACAAACAAATATTAAATAATAAAATAAAAGGTAATAATTCTGAGGTACTATTACTCTATTACTCCAGACCTTCATGAATATTAACAGTTAAGGTGCTGTCACATGATATGATTTTCTGTCTGATTTCAAAATCATTTTGCATCTGCGGCACAGGTAAGTCAAATAGCTGAGTGTTTACACAGTCTGACTATTCGATTCTGATACAATTATAAATTTCTTTTACCATTCTCGTAGTACCATATTCATCAGACTGGGATGGAAGTAGGACACCAACCGATTTTGAAATGATGTTTCGATTCGACAATAAACATTCAACTTTTGTGTTTACACACTTTGATTTTTGTTAAAAGGAAAAATTGGACGGAAAATCGTGTTGTGTGACCGCATTTCCAAAAATGTTATCAGCATGTTTTCTGTGTGTTAACATTTATTTTAAGCATGTTTCCTACGTCAGCCATGATATATTTTATAAAGTAATTTACAATATATGTAGATAAAGGGGTTATTAATACAAATGACTTGTGATACAATAACAAATAAAACTTCTCTACAAACAGAACTAACAGTCACATCTGAACAATATCATGTGACATAAGGATCTGAAAATCATCTACAGTTTCATAAGAAGCTGTTATGTTCGCTTCTATTGTAAATTGTGTTTGTGTCAATAACACATTTTATTGGTAATTTGAACATGCTTCCTTTGATCTGCCAGTGATATTGTTAGTATAAACAAACTGACCTTAATACTGACAGTCAGTGTGACATCAAACACATTATGATGTCACAGATTAAAACAATAATGTCAGTTTTGAAGGTCTCAACATACATTATCACTAGTACCACAGCTCATCCTGTTAGACTCTCTGTGATACTAGAAATAATGTCTGTCTCGACCTTTAAAACTGCTGTTATTCTATATGTATTGTACTGGTTTTGTTTGCATGTAAAGGCAAATGCTCGTTATCATCTGTTTTTATTTTTTTCAGTTTTTTAGAGTAGAAATAAGTTATATGTCAAATGTAAGAACTTCTAGATTTTTTGTAGTTTTGGGATAAAATTCATATTTACAAACATTTTAGATGAATTTTTTAATGTGAACATTTAGGGAAAAAATAAAACCAAAATATAAATTGAAATATTGCTTAAATCTGAATTAATGATAATTATGTTGAAAAAGATATCTAATAATGTTCAGTACAACTTTTCTTTCAGGGTACCTGTAACTAAGGAAATTCCACCCATTTTTGTTAATTAATTCAAAATGTCTTTGACCAATAAAAACTAATCTGTTTTGACACACCGCCTGACTTACATGACCTTATTTGGTTAACAGCAACTGGAGTGATGTTTTTCTTTATTATGTTTGCAAATTAAGATTACACATGAATAAAGTTAAAAAGATGAAAATGGTCAAAAGTGCGAGAAATTATATTGTTCACATTTAATCTTACAGATTTAATGAAGAAACCAGTGGCAGTATTAAAGATGACAACAATGGATTCTGTCAGCCATTCAGAGGCAACATGTGTGCCAGATTTATTGGAAATCAGACAATTTATGTCACCTCAGAATATTCTCAGGGAGTAAAGGAAGAGAAGTTTATTGGTACGCTATTCATACATGTAGTTATCTATATAGCTATTCATAGTTATCTATCAAATTATTATTAATTGTCTATATCATGATAGAAGAAAGAAATCAGTCATGGAAGCCATAGTTTATATGTTTATATGCAGTTTTAATATGGGTAGCATTATTTTCCTAAAAATTAAAACCTTATACAAACTATGGCTGAAATGAATTATTTTGAATTAGTAGGAAAACATCTAACTTATTTTTGAAATGGAAGGCAGTAATAGAAATGCATGTCATAACAAAATCCACCTTCATACTTACAGTTGTGGGTTTTTTTTAGCTCACCTTGCCAAAGGCAATGTGAGCTTTTGCCATCACTTGGCGTCCGTCGTCTGTCGTCCGTTAACTTTTCACATTTTAATCTTCTCCTCTGAAACCCCTCAGCCATATGAACTGAAACTTGGTAGGAAGCATCTATGGAAGTTCCTCTATAAAGACTGCTCATTTTGTCCCATTCCATTAACAAACATGGCTGCCACAGGCAATTCTTGTTTCTGATTGGCCTATTTTTTTAAATCTTCTCCTCTGAAACCGCTTAGCCAAATGAACCGAAACTTGGTAGGAAGCATCTATGGAAGGTCCTCTATAAAGTTTGCTAATTTCATCTTGATCCGTTAACAAACATGGCTGCCACATGCGATTCTTGTTTCTGATTGATTGATAACTAAAAAATCAATTTTTCTGTTAAAAGGGAGATAACTCTAGTTTAAATATAGATACATTTTGTATCTATTCAAAATGCAGTTATCTCTGAATTGAATTACAGATAAATATACCTCTAAAACCCTTCCACCAAATGAACTGAAACTTGGAAGGTCCTCTATAAAGATTGCTCATTTCGTCCCGATCCGTTAACGAACATGGCCGCCACAGGCGACGCTTGTTTCTGATTGGCTGATTTTAAAAATTCTTCTCTTCTAAAACCGCTTGGCTAATTGAACCAAAACTTGGTAGGAAGCATCTATGGGCGGTCCTCTATAAAGAGTGCTCATTTCGTTCCGATCCATTAACAAACATGGCCACCACAGACAATTCTTATTTCTGATTGGTCGATCTCTAAAAATCTTCTCCTCTGAAACCGCTTGGCCAAATGATCGGAAACTTAGTAGAAAGCATCTATGGAAGGTCCTCTATAAAGATTGCTCATTCTGTCCCGATCCATTAACAAACATGGCCACCACAGGCGATTATTGTTTCTGATTGGCTGATTTTAAAAATTCTTCTCCTCTGAAACCGCTTGGCCAAATGATCCGAAACTTGGTAGGAAGCATCTATGGAAGGTTCTCTATGGGAATTGCTCATTCTGTTTTGATCCGTTAACAAACATGGCCGTCATAGACAATTCTTGTTTCTTATTGTTCGATTTCTAAAACAGCTTTTCCTCTGAATCCACTTGGCCAAATGATATCAAACTTGGTAAGAAGCATCTATGGAAGGTCCTCTATAGAGATTGCTCATTTCGTTTTGATCCATTAACAAACATGGCTGCCACAGACAATTCTTGTTTTAGATTGGTCGCTTTCTAAAAATCTTCTTCTCTCAAACTGCTTTGCCAAAACGAACCGAAATTTGGTGGGAAGCACCTATAGTCTATGGAAGGTTCTGTATTAAGTTTCCTCAGAGCAGAATGAAAGGTGAGCAACACAGGCTCAGCTCAGTCCTGAGCTTCTAGTTTCTATATAGATAAATAGACTGTTGAAACAAAGTTACTGATATTTTCCAATTTGATGGTATTTTGATTTTATCTGTTTAAAATAAAATGCTCAAAAAATTGTAAAATAAATCAGTAGTCATGTCCCCAGTGTTCCTTGAAAAGTATGTTACCGGAAGACGACAACTGACAAAAGTCAGTCAAACGATGGTATAAGCTAAACATAATTGCTTAATTATTTATCACAATAGGTGTGTAAATACTTCAACTTTTTATGATGATCATGTTTTTATGTGACATTTCCTTTATTAGTGTCATATTCTTTTTAATTACAAATAAATCTAAAGTTTAAATCAAATAATTTTGTAATTTTTACATAGTATACAGAGATACACTGTTCAAAAATTTATTAAATCGATTTTTAAGAGTTATTTCCTTTTTTTAAGCTGAAATATGATTTGAACCTTAGAATCACAAGTTTCAAATGGAAGACTTTTTTATTTGGCATATTTGGTCACTGTCACATTTGGCTGATTTAACATTGATCACCAAAATATGACATTAAGCAGTTGTGTACTACTAGGAAGTATTGATGACCTGTCTCATTAATAAAGCATATATTTCTAAGTTTGATAGATAAGATGATACTACAAAGTTTCAATGCAGTAATCACTTCTTAAAAGGCCTCTACCACAAAAAGCTCACCCCCCCCCCTTATCAGGCCAGATTTCAGATGCTTTGAATACTACAATGCCCCCCTCAAGAAAGAAGTCCCCTCTTAAAAGGTCACTTTTTTAATGTAAAAGGGATGGCCTGATAAGAGTGAGACTACTGTGATTTGGCTCATATTGGACCAAGGAATCGATACCCAGATCAACGAGAAATTGTAATCAGCCATTTTCTTATCTTTCAGCTGCTTTTACAGTGATCGCTGCCTCTAGTGATATGTCAGATGAATGTCAGAAATATGCCATAGAGTTCCTATGTTTCTATACGTTTCCTTTATGTGATCGTCATCATATCAACCCTACCCCTCGTAAAGTCTGCAGGGACGAGTGTGTGTCTCTGGAGAAAAATATCTGTGAAAAGGAATATACCATAGGACGACATCATCCTATGATTGGTAAGTCTAGTTTATAGTGTGACATTATAGACCACTATATCTGTGAAAAGGAATTGGAGAAAGAGCAAAGACTCGCTGGCTCCAAATCAGAATAATGTGTCCAAGTGCTGTGACATGTCAACTCACAACCTATTGTTTCAGTGAGCTAGCACAAAGCGGACATCATCATCATTTCATCGAATATTGCTTGTTCTCACCATAATATGGCTGAAAAATGGCTCATTTGGCATTAAGTAAGAATCATTCACTAACTCAACAGGTTACTGAACTCGGTGACACAGAGCATAGTCTTGGATATGATGGTATAGTAATCAAAACCTACATACCCTGGGACGATATCATGATGTGGCTGGTAAGTCCACAGTGTACAACCCTGGGACGATATGATGTGGCTGAGTCCACAGTGTACAACCCTGGGACGATATCATGATGTGGCTAGTAAGTCCACAGTGTACAACCCTGGGACGATATCATGATGTGGCTGGTAAGTCCACAGTGTACAACCCTGGGACGATATCATGATGTGGCTGGTAAGTCCACAGTGTACAACCCCGGGACGATATCATGATGTGGCTGGTAAGTCCACAGTGTATAACCCTGGGACGATATCATGATGTGGCTGGTAAGTCCACAGTGTACATTAGTTGTACATTTAAATATATGTAACATGATTGTTCCAAGAACATTTAAACTACTCAAACTATATATTGTTAGATACAGCCATTACATTAATCGTTTTTCAATGTTCATTTCATTACATGTAAATTTTTGTGTTTCAGGTGAAAATTTCTTACCAAAATGTTATGATTTACCACCAAGAGGTACACCTGAAGGAGAAAGATGTAGACCAATACCTGTACCTGTAGATCCATTACAACGACCTGAATGTATGTATCAAATGTTTAGCTCACCTAACCTAAAGGGTCATGTAAGCTATAGCCATCACTGTGTCCATTGTTCATCATGTTTGCAATGTTACTGCATCGGTGGTGTAATGGCTAGCATGCTCGTCTCGAGTGTGGTAGATCGAGGGTTCGAGCCCTGATTGGGACAAACCAAAGACAATTAAAATTAGTATTTGTTGTCTCTCTGCTAAGCATACAGAATTAAGGTGAAAGAGCTTGGAATCAGGATAATGTGTATGAGTGGAGCGACATGTCTGTCTGCGGACTGTTGTTTTAGTGAGCTACTCAGCTAGCACTATAAAAATCCAGCTAAGCGTGTTGGTCTAGTACAAAGCAGCCCTCATCATCATCGCATTGAAAATTAACTTGTTCTCGCAATGATATTGCTGAAAAATTGTTGAGTTGGCATTAAACAACAATCACTCGCATACTCACCCGTTGCAATGTTTGTTGATAGTGTCAGATTTTGAATAAAATATTTTCTGGTAATTAATTACAGATTAATACATGGGCATTTCCATATTGGCCTGGTTATCATCCCGAGACCCCATTGCGTCTCGGGACAATATGGGTCGAGGGATGATAACCAGGCCAATATGGAAATGCCCATGTATTAAACTATTTATTACATACTTCCGACATCTAGAAAAGAAACACCCATATTGGCCTGAGATGAAGTCGGGGCCAATATGGGCCTCGATATGGAAATGATCTTGTAGTAATCCAATAACCGGTTATTTTCCCGGGGTGTGAAAATATGGACAGTTTACTTCCGGTCATATTGGTCATACAAAAATGCCTTTATTTGAACTAAGTATGTAATAATGAGTAATATTGATCTTCATAATTCCTATAGGCGTATATAATAGTTTATTTACTGCTATGTTTATTCAAACATCACAATGAAATGTTTATTGTATTCATAATGCTTTTATTTTATTCTACCAAAAAATATTTCTAATATATGTAAAATTCTTGACATTACATAACTGTACAACAAATGCTCAAACTCAGGTTTATTAATTTCAAAATTGATAACTGTTTTTTTGGTCAATAATTGTTGAAGAAAGCAAACTGTGAACATGTTCAATAAGACTAGTATAATAATTAAATAATGTTAGAATTAATTATTATACCTCAATATACAAGTAGGAGGGGGTATCATTTTTTTAAATAATTTTTCTCTACATCCTTCCATATCTTGTTGCCATAGTTAAGCATCAATTGATGATTTTTTTTTCTTCAGATTTCTGTGATAAACTTTTATGAGTGATTTTTGTTAGATCATATCTCACCGTATTATATTTTATTTTTATAGTTCACACATGTTACAGAGGAAATGGAGAGAAATACAGAGGGATCACAAATCGTACCAGATCAGGAAGACCTTGTATGAACTGGAAAAATAACCCACACTTCAAAGCCAGTAAACATAATGAATTAGGTGAGTTAACAGATACATTCAGGATGTACTTTTAACATAGGTCATGTGACATTGTCGTAGTACTGTGAACAGATACATTCAGGATGTACTTTTAACATAGGTCATGTGACATTGTCGTAGTACTGTGAACAGATACATTCAGGTTGTACTTTTAACATAGGTCATGTGACATTGTCGTAGTACTGTGAACAGATACATTCAGGATGTACTTTTAACATAGGTCATGTGACATTGTCGTAGTACTGTGAACAGATACATTCAGGATGTACTTTTAACATAGGTCATGTGACATTGTCGTAGTACTGTCATGTTTAGTTAACATTTCCCTGTTACATAAAAAATAAGGGATAAATTAAAATTTGTAAAAATGGATTCTCGGATGAAAAACGATGACTTTTGGCACTGGAGACAAGCATGCTATGATTACATGATTGAGTTGAGTAGCCAGTATAATTTAAAACCAGTAAATGTTATGTCTCAGCTTTTTTTTCATGCCATTCTGACACTGACACATAATGTTACAGCATTTCATTGTTTGAAATGGTATGTAAAGTTATACACAAAGGTGGGAAATATCACTGGGAAAAAAGATACTGTTGGCCTCTTGTTTGAAATTGTTGATAGTGATAATAAAATCTATTATATACCTGTTGTAGGTAACCATGATAATAAAATCTATTATATACCTGTTGTAGGTAACCATGATAATAAAATATATTATATACCTGTTGTAGGTAACCATGATAATAACATCTATTATATACCTGTTGTAGGTAACCATGATAATAAAATCTATTATATACCTGTTGTAGGTAACCATGATAATAAAATCTATTATATACCTGTTGTAGGTAACCATGATAATAAAATCTATTATATACCTGTTGTAGGAAACCAGGATAATAAAATCTATTATATACCTGTTGTAGGTAAACAGGATAATAAAATCTATTATATACCTGTTGTAGGTAACCATGATAATAAAATCTATTATATACCTGTTGTAGGTAACCATCACCTGTGTAGAAATCCTAATGGTACATATACAGGGCCATGGTGTTATACAGATTCTACCTATCGTCATAAGGAGTTGTGTGATATACCTAAGTGTGGTGAGTCTATGTACAATATATTGTCCTTTATCAGTAGGCTGGACATTTTTTTTTTGGTCTCACTGACTGATACTGAAAAATATTGGTTGGTGTGACGTCAAATACATTATGTTACAGATAAAAGTAATAACGTCAGTATTGATGGTCTTGACATACACAGCTCATTTTATCAGACTATTTGTGATACTGTCTGTCTCAACCTTTATAGCTGCAGTTATTCTAGATATGTCATGTCCTTGTATTTCAATAATTAACGTGTTAAAGTAAAAGGGACTCAAAATAGTGAGTAATTGATTTATCTGGGTTAATTTAAGCTTAAAGATACACAAAGAGAGCTAATTTTTACTTAAGGTCACCATGGTTATTAATTAAAGAAATCAATTTATCTCATTTGTGATAAGGTGCTGCTGTCTATAGAACTTTTTTTGTGTATAAGGACCATATAGAATATAAAATCTCACTGTTCGATTTGAATATGACAATGGACGGCATGGAGTTTATCACAATAACAATAGAAAGTTGTAAAAAATGAAGAAATGGAAACATTAAACAAACAATTTAGTATTAAACAATAACAGAAATATTTTTTATACAATGGATTTGGTTGTAAATTAAACATGAAGAACCATCTAACTAACATTGTAGCAATGAATTTTATTATCTGTGCAACTTTATTACATATTTCTGACAAGGACCAAAGATATTAGAATATTTTAGGTTATAGGAAGTGAAGCTGGTTAGCATTTATATGTACAGTATAAATTCTACCTACTACACAAGTCCTGTGTTAATAGAAAACTTTTACTACAGTTCTTTGTCTATGATGAGTAGTACATAAATAATATTACCAAAATATATATTTATATTGTTCCTTTTCAGTTCCTGGAGCTGGTCCTGGGGCCATTGGAGCAGAACCTGTTAATAAATTGATGTACTTAGTACCAGGAATCATTGTGCCACTGGCATTAATTCTCCTACTTGCTATAGTTTGTTTGTGTCAGCGACATAAAAAGCAAAAAGAAGCGGGTGTAAAAAGTACCCCTGTGAATCAGCCGACTAACATGGAAACTGTACCACTCAAATCAGCTATGAATGTGAGAGATTTTCCCATTTCTTCTATTAGATTCCTGCAGGAATTGGGTGAAGGTCAGTTTGGGAAAGTATTTAAAGGAGAAGTGCTTGGTCTCTATGGTGACAATATGATTTCTAAAGTTGCAATTAAAACTCTAAAGGAGAATTCAATGCCAAAGATACGAAATGACTTCAGACGTGAAGTAGATTTAATGTCAGAACTTAGACATGGAAACATTGTGTGTTTACTTGGTGTGTGTATGAAACAAGATCCTATGTGTATGTTGTTTGAATACATGCCTTTTGGTGACTTACATGAATATCTTGTTACACATTCTCCTAACTCTGATATTGTATCCTCCAATGAGTCTGAAGGGGTGAAGGGAGTGTTAGAATATGGAGATATGCTACATATAGCAACACAGGTGGCTGCAGGAATGGAGTATTTGTCCACTCACCATTTTGTTCACAGAGATCTGGCCACTAGAAATATATTAGTAGGCGACAATATGTGTGTTAAAATCTCAGACTTTGGATTGTCAAGAGATATCTATTCACAAGACTATTACAGATTACAAGGTAAATCTAGTGCCATACTGCCAGTAAGATGGATGCCACCAGAGTCTATTTTGTATGGTAAATTTACAACCGAGACAGACATTTGGTCTTTTGGGGTTGTAATGTGGGAAATATTTAGCTATGGTTTACAGCCATACTATGGATATTCTAATCCTGAGGTTATTGAAGTTGTTAGAGCCAGACAAATACTGCCAACACCTGAAGAATGTCCTACAAGAGTCTATGGTCTGATGGTTGAATGTTGGCACGAGATGCCCAACAGAAGGCCTACTTTTAGAGAAATTCATGCACGATTACGAGCATGGAAAACTGAGGTATTGATGTTAAATCCACACTGGAGTTTGAGTCAGAGTCAGTCTGCTCATTCTAGTAGTACTCATCAGAGCTCAACGAGTGGGCCAAGCCATCATAGTAGTACAGGGCCTAGTAACACTACAGCCATGACAGGATTAACAGGGAGCAGTGGAGGCTCTGACCCGTCAACAATGTCACATCCAATGATGGGTCAGCCACCTCCAAATTATCATGATTCAACACGTGTTCATTACTATCCCAATTTAGGTCCACAGCCAATGCAACAGTATCAAGGTCATGGTCAGATAGCAATGCAAAGAGGACCTCCACCCAATCAGATTAATCAGATTAACCAGATACCTAATCATAATGGACCTTCAAAAATATCACCAGCAGGTTCTGTAGCTAGTAGCAAACAATCATCTAGTAGTGGTGCTTCATCCAATTATAAACCTAATGTCTCAAACATGAACACGTTATCTGGACCAGCTACCATTGATGTGTCAGAGTGTCAAAAATTTACTAATTTAATGTCACAGAATAGTTACATTCCAGAACAAAGGACTGTTGATTATAATGAGTGTTAGTATCTCCTTGCCAATCAAAAAGTACTAAAATTATTGTTAACCAATGGAATACTGTCCAAAAACCTTGACGACAGGGAGACTGTAGTGAGATACTATTCTTTTTATTTCATGGTGAATTTACCATTTGAATTTGTTCAGTTTTAATATCACTGTGTTGTTTGACAATTAATTTTAAAAGAGAATTTAATATTCCTCTTATAGAGATAATAATGATTCAGTATAAGGGTTGTATATTTTGTCTATTCCCTTATATTCTACAAAGATGTTGAATTAAAATCAGCAAAATTTTCAGCAATTACCACCGACATTGTTTCAGAAATACTGTAATTGTACTGAACATCATTTAGTATTTATTTATTAACCATTTTCGCAGAAAGCATGTAACACATGGATTCTATTTGGTAAACCTTGGATTTTTAACTATATCTCCTGAGATGAAGTCAGAGGAGGTTGAATAAACATCCAGTGTTTTGTCTATGAAACCTAAATATCTTAGATAAATTGTAATATGGTGCTTAACTGTTTGTGTCAATGATTTTATATAATTTTGACTAAATTAGTATTCATAATGTAGAACAGCAATAAAAGCACTGTTCCTTTACTATAATTTGTATCTATGTGTCATGTTCATTTACATCCATATCCTTTCTTACTAATAATGTATATGGCACTACATATACTCCTCATGATGTCATCCATCCAGTTTCTTCAACACAATTTTTTGGGTCAGCTTTTGAAGAAATTGATCAAATAACATAAAACTGGTTATATATAAATCAATATTGACAGCTTCAAACAAAAACATTGGCATTCTTGTATACCATATATTGCCATGAATGTATGCTGACTTTCTCAATTTTTCATCCAATCAAAAGCTCACTAAGCTATATTAAAAGTAATCTGAATTGGATCATACTGAAGGTTCATTAAATAACTACACATGAAAGTACAAATACAGTATCGAGTGGTATCTAAGGGAGATAATTCTGACAGACATATTAGTTGTTGACAACTGTGCTTGGCAGCCTTTAAAGTGTCACATAAAGTGCTTATTTGTATTGTTTGTTATCTTTGTTAAGCTTCGATAAAATCACAAATTTGCATGTTGTTCATGATTATTTCGCATGTTTTGTTAAAATAACTTTATATATTATATACCGGTATAAAACATAAGTTGACTTAAAATAAAGCTCAATGCTTTGGGCTAAATTATTTTTTTTTAATTTAATTTTACCTTGTTTGAATTACATCAAGTTTATTTCATGTTGATGACCACAGACCTGTTGTCAGCAGTGTATTTCATGTTGACGACCACAGACCTGTTGTCAGCAGTGTATTTCATGTTGACGACTACAGACCTGTTGTCAGCAGTGTATTTCATGTTGACGACTACAGACCTGTTGTCAGCAGTGTATTTCATGTTGACGACTACAGACCTGTTGTCAGCAGTGTATTTCATGTTGATAACCACAGACCTGTTGTCAGCAGTGTATTTCATGTTGGCGACCACAGACCTGTTGTCAGCAGTGTATTTCATGTTGACGACCACAGACCTGTTGTCAGCAGTGTATTTCATGTTGACGACCACAGACCTGTTGTCAGCAGTGTATTTCATGTTGGCGACCACAGACCTGTTGTCAGCAGTGTATTTCATGTTGACGACCACAGACCTGTTGTCAGCAGTGTATTTCATGTTGACTACAGACCTGTTGTCAGCAGTGTATTTCATGTTGATGACCACAGACCTGTTGTCAGCAGTGTATTTCATGTTGACGACCACAGACCTGTTGTCAGCAGTGTATTTCATGTTGGCGACCACAGACCTGTTGTCAGCAGTGTATTTCATGTTGACGACCACAGACCTGTTGTCAGCAGTGTATTTCATGTTGACTACAGACCTGTTGTCAGCAGTGTATTTCATGTTGATGACCACAGACCTGTTGTCAGCAGTGTATTTCATGTTGGCGACCACAGACTTGTTGTCAGCAGTGTATTTCATGTTGGCTACAGACCTGTTGTCAGCAGTGTATTTCATGTTGGCTACAGACCTGTTGTCAGCAGTGTATTTCATGTTGACGACCACAGACCTGTTGTCAGCAGTGTATTTCATGTTGGCGACCACAGACTTGTTGTCAGCAGTGTATTTCATGTTGACGACCACAGACCTGTTGTCAGCAGTGTATTTCATGTTGGCGACCACAGACCTCTTGTCAGCAGTGTATTTCATGTTGACGACCACAGACCTGTTGTCAGCAGTGTATTTTATGTTGACGACCACAGACATGTTGTCAGCAGTAAATTTCATTTAGATTGCAATTGCAAAAATTCTTACTTCATTCATCAGAAACCAGAAATATTGAAAAAATAATAAACATTATATAACAAGAATTTTTTCAATGATTTTAAAGGTGCTACCATCTCAAAGATGGACTTTTTGCAATACATATATATTGCTATATTATAATATTTCCATTTTAAATGTCTTTTTTTTTTTTATGATATATATGTAGAAGACAGTATTGTATTAGCATAATATACGACTGTACAGTGAAGAACACAGTAGATTGCAGCAGTCTCATCAATGTAATGTTATTTTCAGTATATTTTGTAAATTTTTATATCAATATTTGTCAACCATCTTTATTTTATAGAATCATTTCAGGGTAATTATCATTTATGAAGTTTAGCTTAAGCACAATCACAAAATATAAAAATAGTTTTAGCCATCCAGAGTTGTTTTGGACATATCAAAGGTTTTTTCCTTTTGTTTATCCATCTTGTAAAAGTCTGTACTCATTTAATGCATAATAATGATAAAAGTGTATCCTTTGAAAATATAATTTTTTTCTCTTTATTTTAATTTTTGTACAATTGTTAGAAACAACTGTTCCAGTCAAATTAATTTCTTCAGACAAGGTTACATATACAGTATATGTACATTGTAAGAAAATATAAAAGTTATTTGTATGAGCTTTAGAAACAGATAGAAAAGCAAACCTTTGATGAGCTTTTCTGACCTGTTTTGCAGCGAGTGAAAATGAATTGTATTCATACTATTTAACCATGCTCTTTTTTTTATTTTGACAAAAATCAAAATAGACTTGAACTATAAATGGCAATTAGCAAATGACCTAACTATATTATTATTTCTGTGTTTGCCTACTTCAAATGATTAATTATCATTGTAAATATTTCATGGTCATATTTTCTTAGTTTTCTGTATATTTTTATATTGAAAATCAAATACCAAAGGATCCTGTTCTAGTCATAATATTGTCGTCATTTTTCAATGTGCTAAATATATTATGTATGAAGATTTAGTGAGATAATGTGATGATTAAGAAATAAATAATGGAAGCCAGAATGTGTTTTGAGTTTTAACATGGGTTGGCGGATATTAGTATTTTATCCTGAGCCTCCAACCCATGTTAAAACTCAAAACACATTTTGGCTTCCATGAATTATTTTGATTCTGATATGTCTAAGAGTACAAATACGGTAGTATACTTTGATTGGAAGACGGTAATTTATATTTACGTTTGCGGACAAGGTCGCACACAATTTATGCTGCCAAATTCGAACAGACGATAATTCATCAACATGTACATTTACGACGGGAAAGTCAGTCACATGCACCACCGCATGTGCTAATGAGATTATACCCAATCGATAAATCGCTCTTTTGTTTACAAAGCGAAAGAAGGACGTCATGTTAGAATCTTAAATAAACACTTGCAGAATCAAGGGGAAGTAATCCTGCTGAATTAAAGGGAAGTAATTATATGGTATCCAAGTGATAACCATGATCTAAGGTCAATTGAAACCATTATTAGTTTTAGAGAAGTTAAATGCAGAAATATGCAGGGGCATTCTTTCAAATTTTGCCATTCCCTAAAGATTTGCTATCATTTTAAATTTACCCTCTATATCTTCATACATAATATTTATGATGAAATCCTAAAATGAGTGATATTTTGTACATACATTATATATAAATATATAAATAGTACTGTTTGTCAGCTTTATGCCGAAAGCAGGCTGTTTTATAAACTTCATTTGTAACAACACAAAGACAAGAAACCAACTTTTCTGAATGTACTTATAAAAAACCAACTGTTTAAGTTTGAATGGGTGAAGTATCCATATTGTCATTGGTCTTTATTGTGTTACAGTGTATTTATAGTCAGGACTGGAGTTTATCCGACATTTATATATAGCCTGATTTGAATAAAAATGATATGTTTACATTAACATATCCACGATAAAATTGTTGTAAAAAAAAAGGTTGTGAATATTTGCCTTATTCATTGTTTAAGTGTAAGAAAATATGAACTGTTAGATTTTGTCCGATTGTTATCTTTAAGAACAAAAAATTATACATATACTTAAATTATCTCCTCTTGGTGTTTCCTCTTCTTTTTTCAGTAATCAATTATCCTGTCTTGTTTTTCAAATTTAAGTTTTTTACCTGAATAATTTATCTTAAATATATATATACAGGTTATAAATTTCCTGGGAATCAAAAGACAGATTAGGATAGTATCTTCTTTACCATATAAATTAGAGGATTGTAATTCATGCTTTGATGAAAGGTAATAAGACTGTTGCTGGGGGGTAAATGTGAACATCAATAGGATAAGAAATAGGAAATTTCACAAAGCAATCGCTGATCAAGCTATAAGGGTTTAGTAAATCTGACATGTAAGAAAGAGTTATATTACAATATCACAATAATACAAAATAATGGGGACAATATCGTTTTAGACAAAGTAACTTTTATTAAAGTTAAAAATTATAAATGTTTATTTTTTGATACAAGAACTCTTCAGGATTCTCACAACAACAAAAAAACTTTTTTACCCAGAAATTTCATAGATTTTTCAAATAAAATTTTGTAACTTCAAATAAAGTGTTGATTGATTACTTAAAGATGTAAACTTTTGAGGAAAATTCATTTAATGGACAAGTACATGTATATAAAGGTCATAACAGATCAGAAAAATAGAGTTAGTCATTACCTTACACTAATATGTAGGTGTTGGAAATACTAAAGTGAGTAATATTCTGTTAAATTGTTAAGAAATTGTAATAAGTTTTCTTTACTTAACACTTAATTGCAATGTAAACGTACGCAATCTTATACATACAGAGGAATTGACATATAGAAGTTTTTATGTGGTACTATAAGATAGTTATTATATTTTGCTTCATTGTAACCTTACAGGCTTACAGGACTTAGTGTAGGTTCTATATTGTATGCACTGTACATGTCTTGTAAGCTGTGGCCTTTGTTGTCACAAAAATAAAATTTTGTAAAACTTGACATACATGTATTATTTTCTAAAGCCATATAATGTATTAAACTAGTTGTACTGTGAGCAAAGCTCACACAATAATACCCCATGTCCCCTCTGTATTCAGTTTAACATACATTAAAAAAATAGAGGTTCTGTTGTTTTAGTTGAAACATGACTCCCCTACATTTTGGCCCTAGAAACCATATAAATATAACTTATTTGACCTTGACATTAATCCATGTCATAAAATTCAGTTATTTGACCTAGTGGTCAAAAGTCATGGGCACCTGACCTCATTTTTATATATGAATCTCCAGTGTCCTAATACATACACAAGCCTCAAGACAAAAATGTTCAGCCTCATAGTTGTACAATTAAAAATTTATTTCTTGACCTTGTTGTCAAGGCCACATTCACCTTGTTCTTTTACGTGACACTCTACCATGTCCTTATTTATATACATACTACATACGAAGGCGTTGGGTCTGGAGACAAAATAGTTCTGCACTGTACAAGATTGTGACT
Organism: Bathymodiolus brooksi; assembly: GCA_963680875.1. Classification (NCBI taxonomy): domain Eukaryota; kingdom Metazoa; phylum Mollusca; class Bivalvia; order Mytilida; family Modiolidae; genus Bathymodiolus; species Bathymodiolus brooksi. The sequence continues at coordinate 168,724,108 of OY804575.1, forward strand.
ACAGACAATCAGGCTCAGCGATGGTCAACAATTTGACCATGCTTGCTTACTACCATATGAAGATTCCTATATCATTATGTCAGTTTGATCGAATATTTTATAAGGAGTGATTGCCCTTTTTCACATGGACTATTTCATCAAAAAGTTTGTTTGTGCAACTCCTACATTTTAAATGGGAATTCCTCACAGGAAGGAAATTGAAGGATAGACAATACAATGGTCAAAAGAAAAAGGACAACAAGACAAACAAAAGTGAGCGATTGTTGTTTAATGCCAACTCAGCAATATTTCAGTTATATCATTGCGAGAACAAGTTAATTTTCAATGAGATCCGCTTTGTACTACACCAACACGCCCCACTCATACACATTATCCTGATTCCGAACCAACCAGTCTTTGCTCTTTCTCTTTAATGCTGCGTGCTTAGCGGAGAAGCAACAATTACCAATTTTATAGTCTTTGGTTTTACCCAATCTGGGCTTGAACCCATGATCTAGCGCACTCGAGGCGATCATGCTAACAATTACACCACTGATGCGGTTAACAATAGTTGACAAAACGCAAAAAAATAAATATTGTGCAACACAAACCCCAATAAAAATGGAGGGTGAGCTCAAGTGCTACAGAAGAGCAAGCAGTTCCTGTTCCATTAGTGTCATCTGTCATATTACTCTTGTTAATATTTTGATAAATCATGAACGGGGACAGAAGTACAGGATTGTGACTACAGGACACTGCTGTAATAATTGAAGGTGAACAATCAACCTATGTCCCTGTCGAATATGGAGTGCCTCAAGTGTTAATCTGGTCTCAACTCCACCATACAATTATTTCAGACGACACCATTGCTTACACCGCTATAAAATCCACTATTGATGCACAACATTTGTAACGTCTTAACAGACTTGTCTATGTCGAAACCTTAACATCATTTTGACCTCCGTAAAGGAACAAGCCTATAAATCTCTCATTAGAACATCACTTGAGTATGCCTGTTCTGACTTGGACCCCTACAATAAAGGCAAAAATGACTAACTCAAAATAGTCCAACTCAGGGATCCCAGGTTTGATAGTAAAGTACATATGGTATTGGTAACATGTTATAACACTTACATGGCATAGTTTTGACGGGAGCAAAGATGCTCGACTTATCATGATGCATAAAATAACAAACGAAAATGTAGCTCTTACTGAAAAAGACAGACATTTAAACCACCACCCTGGAGACAATCACGACACATTCATTCCTTGTCTCTCATTATTCCTTTTTGTAAGATTCAACAAAGACAAGAATCGTTTTTTTCTTTGTACGATTTCCGAATAGAACCCGCTGCCACAGCCCATAGTTTTGAGTCGCCCTGTTGAAGAATTCAAGGCTGCTGTCTCCTTTATCCAATGCTAATTTATCAAACCTGTGAATAGTTTTAACCTTTTTCAATTGTAATGACAAACAAAAAACAAGATATGATTATAATCTGAACGATTATGGAGTCTCCCAAACCGGCCACTGACAACAGGTTTAAAAAAATAAATCAAAAGCTACCTTTGAAATCGAACAATGTTGAATTTTTGCAGTATTGTGGTGGCCATTTTGAAAATGGAGACCGGTAGAAATTTTTCGATGTCAGGAATCAATTCAGGACGTTGAAATCGAACAATGTTGAATTTGTGCGGTATTGTGGTAGCCATTTTGAAAATGGCGACCGGTAGAAATTTTTCGATGTCAGGAATCAATTCGGGACATCATAATCTACCCACATATGAAATGGCGTTGAAATCGGACAATGTTGAATTTGTGCAGTATTGTGGCGGCCATTTTGAAAATAGCGACCGGTAGAAATTTTTCAATGTCGGGAATCAATTCGGGAAATAATTATCTACCCACATATCAAATTTTGATGATATCGGACAATGTTGAATTTTTGCGTTATTGTGGCGGCCATTTTGAAAATGGCGACTGGTAGAAATTTTTCAATGTCGGGAATCAATTCGGGACATCATTATCTACCCACATATAACATTTTGATGATATCGGACAATGTTGAATTTTTACCGCCCATTTTTTATGCCGTGTTTTGGCAGCCATTTTGAAAATGGCAGACATCTCGAAAATTATGAAAAGGCAGAATTGCTCCTCTAATGGTGACCTATCACTATGTCAAATTTTATGTCTCTATCATTATCCATTTAGAAGTTATCAACATTAATGTACAAAATTTCAACTTTCCCATAGGATTCTATAGTAACCCTCACCCCCTTTGAACCCCTCAAAATATGACTTTGACCCCCTTTACCACAAAGCTGAAAACTTTAGGACCAACTAGAAACATATATCTATAACTCCACCAAGTTTCAGGAAATTCTGTCCAGTAGTTCCTGAGATCTGCCGTGGACAAGTTCATGGTCCACGGAAAGAAAGAAAGAAAGAAAGAAAGAAAGAAAGAAAGAAAGAAAGAGGAGAAGAATAATAATAAGAAGAAATGGAGCAAAAACAATAAGTCTCCAAACGTTGTTTGGGAAACTTAATAACCATGGTCATCTGTGAAAGAGATATTCTGGAACAGTTAACCAAGTTATGAAGGTGACCATAAAAGACTTATGCACTAGGAATCCTTGATCAGGTACTTTCTTGTTAGCAGCAACCCTCTACCAAGGAAATGAGGATAAGAACCACAAGATCTGGAATATGGTATCAACTGATAGCTCGAAGGTTGATATATACATTTCATGTATAAATGGAAAGTTCACAATGGGAAAATTAACATAATCTCTTTTGTTGTAAAGTTTAGTTCCCAACTGGCTCCAACAGTCAATTGTTATGTGTAGGTCAAGGTATGAAGCAGACCTAATTATTATCCTTCACTATCTTTTTTCCTTTATAAAAACATGACAGTAGTTTTGCTATTGCATCCTAAAATCAACTACATGACAATTCCCCCGGTGGTGCCAGTCAAAAATTGTAGAACTATTCCCCCCCTGTGGTAATTTCAGCAATCACACTTCCCGGACTTTTCTCAATCATTAATCTCATTGGTTTAAATAAATGACGTCATGCAAGTCCTCAGTCTGTTTCATTGCGCAAGCTAAATTACTGAGACGGCAGACAACAAGTAAACAATGACTATTCCCCACCCCCTGTGGTATTTTCAGCGATCAAATTTCCCGGACTTTTCTAAATCATTCATCTCATCGATTTAAATTAAATGACGTATATAATGGAATGATCCTATCACCCTCTAATAGAGAACAAATGTCAATATGCATACAAAAAAGAACGAACTAAATAAAAAATGTTTTTCATATTAATTTCTTCATCAAATACACACACATGAAAATATATTAGTTTAAAAAAACAAGACTAATAAAAGAAATCCATCAGAAAAGGGCCTACAATTTAGAATTTTAAATTGCAGTTGTTCAGCATAATAAAACATTTATAGACTTGATATTCGGGTAATAGCACTTTTATTGTCCCCACTGTACCAACTATTTTTCTCAGTGTTGCCTCGGAAAATAGTTGGTAACTTGTGGACAATAAAAGTGTTATTACCCTAATACCCAGTCAATAAGTGTATACTGTATCTGTGATATCCTTTATCTCAAGATCAATGCGATATCTGTGATTAAGTCAGATTTTGTCATAAACTTAGTGGATTGTCCACTGAATTGGTGAAAAAAAAACAAAAAGGACCATCTGGTTACTGGTATATATATATATATATACATAGAGATCACTTCTATAGTAAGACCCTCTCCAGTATATAGAGATCACTTCTATAGTAAGACCCTCTCCAGTATATAGAGATCACTTCTATAGTACGACCCTCTCCAGTATATAGAGATCACTTCTATAGTAAGACCCTCTCCAGTATATAGAGATCACTTCTATAGTAAGACCCTCTCCAGTATATAGAGATCACTTCTATAGTAAGACTCTCCAGTATATAGAGATCACTTCTATAGTAAGACCCTCTCCAGTATATAGAGATCACTTCTATAGTACGACCCTCTCCAGTATATAGAGATCACTTCTATAGTAAGACCCTCTCCAGTATATAGAGATCACTTCTATAGTACGACCCTCTCCAGTATATAGAGATCACTTCTATAGTAAGACCCTCTCCAGTATATAGAGATCACTTCTATAGTACGACCCTCTCCAGTATATAGAGATCACTTCTATAGTAAGACTCTCTCCAGTATATAGAGATCACTTCTATAGTAAGACCCTCTCCAGTATATAGAGATCACTTCTATAGTAAGACCCTCTCCAGTATATAGAGATCACTTCTATAGTACGACCCTCTCCAGTATATAGAGATCACTTCTATAGTAAGACTCTCTCCAGTATATAGAGATCACTTCTATAGTAAGAACCTCTCCAGTATATAGAGATCACTTCTATAGTAAGACCCTCTCCAGTATATAGAGATCACTTCTATAGTAAGACTCTCTCCAGTATATAGAGATCACTTCTATAGTAAGACTCTCTCCAGTATATAGAGATCACTTCTATAGTAAGACCCTCTCCAGTATATAGAGATCACTTCTATAGTAAGACCCTCTCCAGTATATAGAGATCACTTCTATAGTAAGACTCTCTCCAGTATATAGAGATCACTTCTATAGTAAGACCCTCTCCAGTATATAGAGATTACTTCTATAGTAAGACCCTCTCCAGTATATAGAGATCACTTCTATAGTACGACCCTCTCCAGTATATAGAGATCACTTCTATAGTAAGACCCTCTCCAGTATATAGAGATCACTTCTATAGTAAGACCCTCTCCAGTATATAGAGATCACTTCTATAGTAAGACTCTCCAGTATATAGAGATCACTTCTATAGTACGACCCTCTCCAGTATATAGAGATCACGTCTATAGTAAGACTCTCCAGTATATAGAGATCACTTCTATAGTAAGACTCTCCAGTATATAGAGATCACTTTTATAGTAAGACTCTCCAGTATATAGAGATCACTTATATAGTAAGACTCTCCAGTATATAGAGATCACTTCTATAGTAAGACTCTTCAGTATATAGAGATCACTTTTATAGTAAGACTCTCCCCAGTATATAGAGATCACTTCTATAGTAAGACCCTCTCCAGTATATAGAGATCACTTCTATAGTACGACCCTCTCCAGTATATAGAGATCACTTCTATAGTAAGACCCTCTCCAGTATATAGAGATCACTTCTATAGTAAGACTCTCTCCAGTATATAGAGATCACTTCTATAGTAAGACTCTCTCCAGTATATAGAGATCACTTCTATAGTAAGATTCTTTCCAGTATATAGAGATCACTTCTATAGTAAGACCCTCTCCAGTATATAGAGATCACTTCTATAGTAAGACCCTCTCCAGTATATAGAGATCACTTCTATTGTACGACCCTCTCCAGTATATAGAGATCACTTCTATAGTAAGACCATCTCCAGTATATAGAGATCACTTCTATAGTAAGACCCTCTCCAGTATATAGAGATCACTTCTATAGTAAGACTCTCCAGTATATAGAGATCACTTCTATAGTAAGACCCTCTCCAGTATATAGAGATCACTTCTATAGTACGACCCTCTCCAGTATATAGAGATCACTTCTATAGTAAGACCCTCTCCAGTATATAGAGATCACTTCTATAGTACGACCCTCTCCAGTATATAGAGATCACTTCTATAGTAAGACCCTCTCCAGTATATAGAGATCACTTCTATAGTACGACCCTCTCCAGTATATAGAGATCACTTCTATAGTAAGACCCTCTCCAGTATATAGAGATCACTTCTATAGTAAGACCCTCTCCAGTATATAGAGATCACTTCTATAGTAAGACTCTCTCCAGTATATAGAGATCACTTCCATAGTAAGACCCTCTCCAGTATATAGAGATCACTTCTATAGTAAGACCCTCTCCAGTATATAGAGATCACTTCTATAGCAAGACTCTCTCCAGTATATAGAGATCACTTCTATAGTAAGACCCTCTCCAGTATATAGAGATCACTTCTATAGTAAGACCCTCTCCAGTATATAGAGATCACTTCTATAGTACGACCCTCTCCAGTATATAGAGATCACTTCTATAGTAAGACTCTCTCCAGTATATAGAGATCACTTCTATAGTAAGACCCTCTCCAGTATATAGAGATCACTTCTATAGTAAGACCCTCTCCAGTATATAGAGATCACTTCTATAGTAAGACTCTCTCCAGTATATAGAGATCACTTCTATAGTAAGACCCTCTCCAGTATATAGAGATCACTTCTATAGTAAGACCCTCTCCAGTATATAGAGATCACTTCTATAGTAAGACCCTCTCCAGTATATAGAGATCACTTCTATAGTAAGACCCTCTCCAGTATATAGAGATCACTTCTATAGTAAGACCCTCTCCAGTATATAGAGATCACTTCTATAGTAAGACTCTCTCCAGTATATAGAGATCACTTCTATAGTAAGACCCTCTCCAGTATATAGAGATCACTTCTATAGTAAGACCCTCTCCAGTATATAGAGATCACTTCTATAGTACGACCCTCTCCAGTATATAGAGATCACTTCTATAGTAAGACCCTCTCCAGTATATAGAGATCGCTTCCATAGTAAGACCCTCTCCAGTATATAGAGATCACTTCTATAGTAAGACCCTCTCCAGTATATAGAGATCACTTCTATAGTAAGACTCTCTCCAGTATATAGAGATCACTTCTATAGTAAGACTCTCTCCAGTATATAGAGATCACTTCTATAGTAAGACTCTCTCCAGTATATAGAGATCACTTCTATAGTAAGACTCTCTCCAGTATATAGAGATCACTTCTATAGTAAGACTCTCTCCAGTATATAGAGATCACTTCTATAGTAAGACTCTCTCCAGTATATAGAGATCACTTCTATAGTAAGACTCTCTCCAGTATATAGAGATCACTTCTATAGTAAGACCCTCTCCAGTATATAGAGATCACTTCTATAGTAAGACTCTCTCCAGTATATAGAGATCACTTCTATAGTAAGACCCTCCAGTATATAGAGATCACTTCTATAGTAAGACTCTCCAGTATATAGAGATCACTTCTATAGTAAGACCCTCTCCAGTATATAGAAATCACTTCTATAGTAAGACCCTCTCCAGTATATAGAGATCACTTCTATAGTAAGACCCTCCAGTATATAGAGATCACTTCTATAGTAAGACTCTCCAGTATATAGAGATCACTTCTATAGTAAGACCCTCTCCAGTATATAGAGATCACTTCTATAGTAAGACCCTCTCCAGTATATAGAGATCACTTCTATAGTAAGACCCTCTCCAGTATATAGAAATCACTTCTATAGTAAGACCCTCTCCAGTATATAGAGATCACTTCTACAGTAAGACCCTCTCCAGTATATAGAAATCACTTCTATAGTAAGACCCTCTCCAGTATATAGAGATCGCTTCCATAGTAAGACCCTCTCCAGTATATAGAGATCACTTCTATAGTAAGACCCTCTCCAGTATATAGAGATCACTTCTATAGTAAGACTCTCTCCAGTATATAGAGATCACTTCTATAGTAAGACTCTCTCCAGTATATAGAGATCACTTCTATAGTAAGACTCTCTCCAGTATATAGAGATCACTTCTATAGTAAGACTCTCTCCAGTATATAGAGATCACTTCTATAGTAAGACTCTCTCCAGTATATAGAGATCACTTCTATAGTAAGACTCTCTCCAGTATATAGAGATCACTTCTATAGTAAGACTCTCTCCAGTATATAGAGATCACTTCTATAGTAAGACCCTCTCCAGTATATAGAGATCACTTCTATAGTAAGACTCTCTCCAGTATATAGAGATCACTTCTATAGTAAGACCCTCCAGTATATAGAGATCACTTCTATAGTAAGACTCTCCAGTATATAGAGATCACTTCTATAGTAAGACCCTCTCCAGTATATAGAAATCACTTCTATAGTAAGACCCTCTCCAGTATATAGAGATCACTTCTATAGTAAGACCCTCCAGTATATAGAGATCACTTCTATAGTAAGACTCTCCAGTATATAGATATCACTTCTATAGTAAGACCCTCTCCAGTATATAGAGATCACTTCTATAGTAAGACCCTCTCCAGTATATAGAGATCACTTCTATAGTAAGACCCTCTCCAGTATATAGAGATCACTTCTATAGTAAGACTCTCTCCAGTATATAGAGATCACTTCTATAGTAAGACTCTCTCCAGTATATAGAGATCACATCTATAGCAAGACCCTCTCCAGTATATAGAGATCACTTCTATAGTAAGATTCTCTCCAGTATATAGAGATCACTTCTATAGTAAGACTCTCTCCAGTATATAGAGATCACTTCTATAGTAAGACTCTCTCCAGTATATAGAGATCACTTCTATAGTAAGACTCTCCAGTATATAGAGATCACTTCTATAGTAAGACCCTCTCCAGTATATAGAGATAACTTCTATAGTAAGACTCTCTCCAGTATATAGAGATCACTTCTATAGTAAGACCCTCTCCAGTATATAGAGATAACTTCTATAGTAAGACTCTCTCCAGTATATAGAGATCACTTCTATAGTAAGACCCTCTCCAGTATATAGAGATCACTTCTATAGTAAGACTCTCTCCAGTATATAGAGATCACTTCTATAGTAAGACCCTCTCCAGTATATAGAGATCACTTCTATAGTAAGACCCTCTCCAGTATATAGAGATCACTTCTATAGTAAGACTCTCTCCAGTATATAGAGATCACTTCTATAGTAAGACTCTCTCCAGTATATAGAGATCACATCTATAGCAAGACCCTCTCCAGTATATAGAGATCACTTCTATAGCAAGACCCTCTCCAGTATATAGAGATCACTTCTATAGTAAGACTCTCTCCAGTATATAGAGATCACTTCTATAGTAAGACTCTCTCCAGTATATAGAGATCACTTCTATAGTAAGATTCTCTCCAGTATATAGAGATCACTTCTATAGTAAGACCCTCTCCAGTATATAGAGATCACTTCTATAGTAAGACTCTCTCCAGTATATAGAGATCACTTCTATAGTAAGACCCTCTCCAGTATATAGAGATCACTTCTATAGTAAGACCCTCTCCAGTATATAGAGATCACTTCTATAGTAAGACTCTCTCCAGTATATAGAGATCACTTCTATAGTAAGACCCTCTCCAGTATATAGAGATCACTTCTATAGTAAAACCCTCTCCAGTATATAGAGATCACTTCTATAGTAAGACCCTCTCCAGTATATAGAGATCACTTCTATAGTAAGACTCTCTCCAGTATATAGAGATCACTTCTATAGTAAGACTCTCTCCAGTATATAGAGATCACTTCTATAGTAAGACCCTCTCCAGTATATAGAGATCACTTCTATAGTAAGACTCTCTCCAGTATATAGAGATCACTTCTATAGTAAGACCCTCTCCAGTATATAGAGATCACTTCTATAGTAAGACCCTCTCCAGTATATAGAGATCACTTCTATAGTAAGACTCTCTCCAGTATATAGAGATCACTTCTATAGTAAGACTCTCCAGTATATAGAGATCACTTCTATAGCAAGACCCTCTCCAGTATATATAGATCACTTCTATAGTAAGACCCTCTCCAGTATATAGAGATCACTTCTATAGTACGACCCTCTCCAGTATATAGAGATCACTTCTATAGTAAGACCCTCTCCAGTATATAGAGATCACTTCCATAGTAAGACCCTCTCCAGTATATAGAGATCACTTCTATAGTAAGACTCTCCAGTATATAGAGATCACTTCTATAGTAAGACTCTCTCCAGTATATAGAGATCACTTTTATAGTAAGACTCTCCAGTATATAGAGATCACTTCTATAGTAAGTCTCTCTCCAGTATATAAAGATCACTTCTACAGTAAGACTCTCTCCAGTATATAGAGATCACTTCTATAGTAAGACCCTCTCCAGTATATAGAGATCACTTCTATAGTAAGACCCTCTCCAGTATATAGAGATCACTTCTATAGTAAGACTCTCTCCAGTATATAGAGATCACTTCTATAGTAAGACCCTCTCCAGTATATAGAGATCACTTCTATAGTAAGACTCTCTCCAGTATATAGAGATCACTTCTATAGTACGACCCTCTCCAGTATATAGAGATCACTTCTATAGTAAGACCCTCTCCAGTATATAGAGATCACTTCCATAGTAAGACCCTCTCCAGTATATAGAGATCACTTCTATAGTAAGACTCTCCAGTATATAGAGATCACTTCTATAGTAAGACCCTCTCCAGTATATAGAGATCACTTCTATAGTAAGACCCTCTCCAGTATATAGAGATCACTTCTATAGCAAGACCCTCTCCAGTATATAGAGATCACTTCTATAGTAAGACCCTCTCCAGTATATAGAGATCACTTCTATAGTAAGACCCTCTCCAGTATATAGAGATCACTTCTATAGTAAGACCCTCTCCAGTATATAGAGATCACTTCTATAGTAAGACCCTCTCCAGTATATAGAGATCACTTCTATAGTAAGACCCTCTCCAGTATATAGAGATCACTTCTATAGTAAGACCATCTCCAGTATATAGAGATCACTTCTATAGTAAGACTCTCTCCAGTATATAGAGATCACTTCTATAGTAAGACCCTCTCCAGTATATAGAGATCACTTCTATAGTAAGATTCTCTCCAGTGTATAGAGATCACTTCTATAGTAAGACTCTCTCCAGTATATAGAGATCACTTCTATAGTAAGACCCTCTCCAGTATATAGAGATCACTTCTATAGTAAGACTCTCCAGTATATAGAGATCACTTCTATAGTAAGACCCTCTCCAGTATATAAAGATCACTTCTATAGTAAGACCCTCTCCAGTATATAGAGATCACTTCTACAGTAAGACTCTCTCCAGTATATAAAGATCACTTCTATAGTAAGACCCTCTCCAGTATATAGAGATCACTTCTATAGTAAGACCCTCTCCAGTATATAGAGATCACTTCTATAGTAAGACCCTCTCCAGTATATAGAGATCACTTCTATAGTAAGACCCTCTCCAGTATATAGAGATCACTTCTATAGTAAGACCCTCTCCAGTATATAGAGATCACTTCTATAGTAAGACCCTCTCCAGTATATAGAGATCACTTCTATAGTAAGACTCTCTCCAGTATATAGAGATCACTTCTATAGTAAGACTCTCTCCAGTATATAGAGATCACTTCTATAGTAAGACTCTCTCCAGTATATAGAGATCACTTCTATAGTAAGATTCTCTCCAGTATATAGAGATCACTTCTATAGTAAGACCCTCTCCAGTATATAGAGATCACTTCTATAGTAAGACTCTCTCCAGTATATAGAGATCACTTCCATAGTAAGACCCTCTCCAGTATATAGAGATCACTTCTATAGTAAGACTCTCCAGTATATAGAGATCACTTCTATAGTAAGACTCTCTCCAGTATATAGAGATCACTTTTATAGTAAGACTCTCCAGTATATAGAGATCACTTCTATAGTAAGACTCTCTCCAGTATATAAAGATCACTTCTACAGTAAGACTCTCTCCAGTATATAGAGATCACTTCTATAGTAAGACCCTCTCCAGTATATAGAGATCACTTCTATAGTAAGACCCTCTCCAGTATATAGAGATCACTTCTATAGTAAGACCCTCTCCAGTATATAGAGATCACTTCTATAGTAAGACTCTCTCCAGTATATAGAGATCACTTCTATAGTAAGACCCTCTCCAGTATATAGAGATCACTTCTATAGTAAGACTCTCTCCAGTATATAGAGATCACTTCTATAGTATGACCCTCTCCAGTATATAGAGATCACTTCTATAGTAAGACCCTCTCCAGTATATAGAGATCACTTCCATAGTAAGACCCTCTCCAGTATATAGAGATCACTTCTATAGTAAGACTCTCCAGTATATAGAGATCACTTCTATAGTAAGACTCTCTCCAGTATATAGAGATCACTTCTATAGCAAGACCCTCTCCAGTATATAGAGATCACTTCTATAGCAAGACCCTCTCCAGTATATAGAGATCACTTCTATAGTAAGACTCTCTCCAGTATATAGAGATCACTTCTATAGTAAGACTCTCTCCAGTATATAGAGATCACTTCTACAGTAAGACCCTCTCCAGTATATAGAGATCACTTCT